>JACDOX010000247.1:904426-966285 GCA_014549065.1 Cardinalis cardinalis | reverse complement strand
AAGGAAGGAAGGAAGGAAGGAAGGAAGGAAGGAAGGAAGGAAGGAAGGAAGGAAGGAAGGAAGGAATTTTATATGGATGAGATGAGGCTGTTGAACTTCACTCTAGGAGGAAGAAGGAGGCAAACAGGGAAATATGGTACAAGGACAGAGCAAGGCTTAACTTCAAACCCCTTCATTTTGAATGTTTGGGCCTTTTTTCTCAAAGTCTTGTATTTTAAGCTGTACCAACAGCCCTCTGTACAACTTTTTCCATCTAAGAGGATGCTGAATCTCTCATTCTTCTGAACTGATTTTACAAGTTCATATAAGTGTATTATTAAATATAGCCACATACAAAAATATAAAACTGTCATCTTATGCAAGGGACACAACAAGACTTCTGATTGGAAATATTTCTGCTGCCTTATTACCTATACCTTTATTATTTACACCTTTACAAAGACAGCTATACATATGACATTGCAAGCAGAAGTAGAAGGATGGATTTGTTCTTGTTGCCATATGGAAAATCCATGTTACCTCAAAATACTTTCAAGCCTAGCAATGCATGGTGAAATTATGTCATTTTAACTCTTTCAAAGTAGATAGGAAAGCAATCAAGCAAAACCTGAGATACAAGGTATTTTTCTGAAAAAAATTGGAGTTCTAAGTGGTATATCCAATAATGGGGAACTGATTGAGAAATTAGACTTTGCATCATCAGTAGGTCTGGTGTTTCTGGCACACTGGTGTCCTCAGAGCCAGAATCAAAACGATGACCCAATAGTGAGTCCATCACCCAAATTTCTTGCTCTTTTTGCTGTGAGATAATCTGCATGGCTCTGTTTCTGACAATCTTGATGCTTTTTCTTAGTTGGGATTCAAACTGTATCTGGAAAGACAGTCCTGGCAATCAACTGGGATGCATACAACAGATAGAAACACACTGAGTTTTCTGAGAAGGCTGAGTTGGAATCAATCTGAATCAGAGCTACTTCAGATCAAAGGATACAAAAGGAACAAGAATGCTGCCAAAGGAAGTGATGCAAGGCCAAAACCGCTTGGATTCACTTTGCATATTGAACATTTGTCTTCTCCCTTCAAAGTAATGAATCAACATTATTTTCCCATACCTTTACATCTCATTGAGTTCCTGGGCAAAGTCTTATCTCCGATGATTTAGGGTTGTGCAATAAGCTGGTTAACGTGCACTGATACAGGTGATTACCCTCCTATTGTCACTGCCCTTTAATGTTTGCTTTAAGCCTCTGTTACGTTCAAGAGGAAGCCTATCTCTTTTTACAGGTATTAATCATCCCTTAGTCAGAAGTACTGGTGTGGGTGCAGGTGAGCTGTGCTCAGGAGGCATTGCCCTCAGCAAAGGTGTTGCCTCACAAATGTGTGCCAGTTGTGCCACTGCTAGGCCTCAAAGGAGCAATTAAAGATAAGGCTTAAAATATGGCCCTGCCTGGATTAAAGACACTTAGGTTTAATGTAGGGTTGAAATTAGGAAATAAAATATTTAATGAGGGATGATGTCTCTCAGCAGCTAGAGTGGAAGTAAGAGTTGTGCTATCTGTACAACATGCAGCTGGGGTCTGTCTCCTCCTGTGAAAGAACTGCTTGTCTTTTAGTTTTGATGTCTTTGTGAACATTTTTGTTTCTGCTCTCAAGATAGTGCATTACACAACAGTGACTTGCAGACTAGTTTTCATTCAAGGATTGCTCTGTGAAGAATATTTGTATGTAGCCATGGCTCCTTGTAAGATACTCTCCATAAGATATCTGAACTGTGCTCTGGAAGAGACTCTCCGTCCCCATTCCCTGTGTATTAGGAAGCCCTGAAAGACATTAGCAGGTTTTTATTATTTTTCTGTCCTTGAATGTCTATCATGAAAACTGTATGAATGTGGTATTTCTGAGGCCTCTGTCCCATTTAGGTTTCTTGGAATATTGATTCAAAGGCAGGGAAGTCAGACATGCTTAGCCCTTTGCCCTGATTCCAGTGTACAATTTCCTTATGATTTTCTCAGTGCTCTGTGCTGAAAAAATGTTGGTATGCTTTTAGTCTCCCTTTGCATCCATCCTTGCTGCTTAGAAAATGAGAGGGATGCGGGTTTTTTGCATGATGAAGGATCAAGGGATCTTCATCCACATTCGTAAACCCTATTCGAGATATTTTAGATGAAAATAAAAGGGAATATTTGTATATTTTTCTCCTGTAACATTCTTAAGAGGCTGCATTAATACTGCACATTAGAGTGAGAATTCACAGTATGATTTCAGGGTGAAAAATCTAGTTAAAAGCTTTTAATCAAACCACTACCCTCAGTAACCTATGGGGAGTGTGCCTTGTGCCAGTGAAATGATCTGGGTTGTGAACAGCCTTCTAAAATATAGAACAGCAACTTCAGCAGCTCAGTCTTAACATGTTCTTGGTGACTGACTCGCTCTGCATCACAGGAGTATTTCCTGGGGGTGAAGTGTGTTTTCTAAGACATTAAAGATCACTGTTACTATTTTTGTTTGTTTGTTTTCTTCTTTTCTTTCAATCTTTGTTGTGTATGGATTTTTTAGTCACTTTGATTTCTAAATTAAAGAAACTTAATTTTCTTCAATTAAAAAGGGAGGGTTACAGTGTCTGACCTTCTCCAGAAAAATACTTTAATTATTTGTACATTATTTTGATGATTGCTTAGTCTTCATATATAGTTAGTTAATATATAAAGTAACAAAATGAAAAATCTCATCTGTAGATGCTTTGTAGGTTGCTCTCTAGACCATCAAAAGTAATAAGAAATCTTATAAATCTTAAAAGCATAAAATCATAGCATAAAATCTCACATACATGGGATCTCATTAATTCATTTACTGTGCTCCCTTCCTTGTGGTCATTTATCAGGGCTAGACAAAATGCTGCACAATAATTATGTAAGTTATAGTCTTTGAAGCACATAATATTAACAGCAGGACAGGAATAAAGTAATAGAATGTGTAAACGTAGAATATGTAAGCTTCTTATCTTGGATTAAAGAAATTGTTGTAAGTAACAAATGATTTCCGGTTACTTTCAGGATTCCTCCTCCATGTCTTCAAACTCTTTTCCATTAAATTTTTTCACTGCAAATGGCATGAAATCAGGAAAAAATAGAATGGTAGCAGAACATTAATGTCACAAAGAGAAAGCAGACAAATTTATCAATGGATGCCCTATCTTCTCTATCAGGAGTGGCAGGGAGTCTCTGACAAACAATACCTGTGTGATAGTTCTTCTGGGAGACCCACAGCAGACACAGTCCTGGCAAAATGAAATCAAGAACTCTCTCTTCTGTAAAACTGCTGACCTGTTTCTGTTTAAAAAGAGTTCAATCATCACAGGATAGATGGATTTTCTGTAGGTGATGTTGTTCCTTGGCTTCTTTATGGGAGGGAGGGAATTTGGGGGGTTGCCACCAGATACAGTGACAGCACAATTTTTCCTCTCTGCTCTTGATTTGTTGACTCAATTCACTGCATAATATTCAGAATGTTTTCCTTGTATTATGGGACCAAGCCTGAAGAAGAGTTTTCAAAATTGTATTCAGGGAGGGCCAAATAGGGAATGGGACATCATGCTGTGGAGTAGGCAGCAAAATGTGTCTGCTCTGTGATTTGAGATGGTAAAGATTTATAAAGTAATTTTCTAAGCTCTTGTTCAAGTTCTGCAGGATATGCTTGAGATTCCCTGCTCTCTGTCACCCTGAAGAAAGTCCACGCGTTGCAACAGTTTTAACTCAAGGGCATCTGTGTCAAAGTCATTAAGCAGAAAAAATACTCTTATGAATAGAGACAGGATCAAGCAGCATATGTAATATAACTGCCTCTTCTGGGAATTGGAAAAAAATAATCAAATTTTAATACTGGATGGGTGTTGTCATTTCTGACGGCAGCAGAGCTCTGGAATTTGTGTTAATTGTCAAAAGTGAAATGACTGTACTGTTTTAACAGTTGGGAGAAGGAAATCCTCATTGAGAGTGAATGAGTCATAAAAAGAACTAGGTTTATTCACAGTAATTAACTTCTTGTTGTCCTCATGTATGATCTGTTAGCTACTGGCACTAGGCCATCATGATAGAGGACTCCAAAGTACCTGTTATGCCTACTTCTCTTTTTAGGTGGAAAGAGCAAAAATCCTACATATCTTTATGCAAAATTGGAGTGTTTATTTTTTTTTAATTAGTTACCAAATGTTTTTTGTATTAGTTACTAATACAAAAATAGTGAAGAGAGGAAATAATTCATTAAATAGTGAAGAGAGCAGCAGAAGCTCAATGCTGTATGTGTACAGGAAGTGCATATGTACAGTGTATGCAGTATATTTTGTAAATACTAAGCTGTAAGCAAGTCCTGAAGTGTGTGATTATACTGAGTCTCCCTCCTCACAGAAATTTCATTGGCTTCTGTGGAATATCTCTACGTGCAAGGAGGTAAAAATCCTTGCTGGACTGCATTGATAAATTAATGTTTGCATGATAAAGACAGCAAAGAATTAGACTTCATTATATTTACAGTTTATACTGTGTCCTTGGGTCTTATTTAATTTTTATGTAGTACAAATAATTTCCTGAAGCTCAAGCCTATGAAAGATAATCCACCAAAGAGACGTACAATGCCAAAGTTTTAGAAAGTGATCACTTCTTCTGATTGGTTGTCTTCATTTGAATTGTACTTTGGCTTTGAACCCATTTATTTAATTAATGGATATCTTTGTAATTGTTGTAGCAAAATTTCTCTTCTGACTACATTTAGCAGAACTGAGGTGCTCTATTGGGAAAGACATAGAAAAGGAAAATATGTGAAATAAGCATGTAGGTTTTAATTTAAGACAACAGTATAAATATAAATTTTCTTATGAGTGAAATATTTTATAATTCCTGTTCATTGTTAGCATATATATAAAGACAAAACACATAATAACATTAAAATGGTGATAACTTTGTGACTGATATGATTTTGCTGTCGAAAGATGACCTACAAAAGAAAAAAATAGGATAAATTAATTTCACATTTAAATTGTAAATATTTGTCTTAAGCTTATGCATTATGCTCCTGTGAAGAGTAATAATATGTGTATGCTAAAACAACTTCTTATCCACACAGCGTATATTAATAGTTTCCTTATACTTTGTTAAGAAGTTAAATAATGTGCTTCACTTCATGATTTTTTTTTAAAGCAAAGTCTCATCACTGTACTTTGACCTGTGGCCTGTTAAAACATGCTGGGAAGAGGCAGATGAGAAAGGCCTGGAAGCATCCACTGGACTTGAAGTGTGTCCATGCAGCATCATGGCCTGACATGTGACCCAAAGGGACAGCAACTATGCCAGTGTCCATTAGATAATCCTGTGACATCAAATTAGCTCTTCTCAGACCCTTCTGGACAACCTGAGAGTTGTATTATGCACTGACTGGGATTACCGGAGCAATCTGTGACTTTAGGGCTTCTGAGTCACTCTCTCTGGAGTGGGTCCCGCTGCCAGCTGGCAGTGCAGCAGCAGGAACTCACTAGGGGCTGCCCACCCCAGTGGGCAGTGTTTTCAGAGCAGTGAGTACATTTACTGCTTGGTAGGAAGAAGGCAGAAAGGAAGTAGTATTTTGTACTGCCCCGCAATGTTTTGGGGTTTAAAAAGATTCCCTACCAACTTCTTAAAGAGGGGTTGATTTGGTTTCTATTTGGTCTTTGGGTTTGTTTTTTTCCTTGACAATGCACCCTTGTGTAGGAAAATTCTAAAAAGAAGTAAATGCCAGAGTAATTTTCTTTGTCAGTGAGAGTTTTCCAATGTGTGACTGAAATGTGTTCAGCAAAGTCCCCTGCCATGTTGCTGCATATTGCTGCTGGGTGAGTTGGACTGCTGTTGCCTCCAGGTTTATGCACACATTTAAGTGCTTTGCTCAGTCAGAGCCCAATTTTAGATAATTTTTGGTTCTTTCAGCTCTTGGTCTACTGATATTGATAATGCCATGTCTTAAAATAGCTTTGCTATGATTATGTTAAATTAGCCACAGTACAGGCATGAAATTTTTGGAGTAGGTGGTATTGTTTTCTAGATTATGGTTTCTATTTTGTTGTACTTCTTATGTTTGTTCTCTTTTCCAATTAACATAGAAATAAAATATTGATACTTAGAATGAGTATAGAATTCTCTTCTTTGTAAGTATTCTCTGTATTGATATTTCCCAGAGGAAATATTTTCAAAAGTTATCATAATAACTTTCTGTGTATCTTGTTTCAACCCAGAGGCTAAAGAGCCTGACTCCACTTTTTTTTCTTTTTATTTTTTCATTTTGCCAAAAATATTAATTTTTTAGGAGACTGGCCAATTTTCCCATAACTGTCCAATTTGCTCATAAGGTACCTATTTTTTTGCCTTTCACCATATTCTGGCATCTAAAAATGCCAAGTTAAAAAAGTATTTGTCCTTTGCAGAAAGTTCTGCTTTTGGAAGGGTTCAAGGCCAGTCTAGATGGGGCTTTGAGCACACTGGTCTAGTGGAAGGTGTCTCTGATCACAGCAAGGGAGTTGGACCTGGATGATCTTGAAGGGCCTTTCCAACCAAATGATTATGTGACCTGTGAATATAGAGGTATGCTGTAGCAGCCTCAAACCTCTGACTGATTCCTCTCTTTGTTTTTTTATTGATCCTCTGTTATGGGGTTTGGAAGCCTCCATTTGGTTAGAAACATTTCTTTCTAATTATTAAAGATAATGATGCTACTCTTAGTTAATTTTCTGCTTTATGTTTCTTTCAGTTTGGATCATCATGTTCCTAGACATCCAGTCTAAATTTTTATCTGCAGTTTCTGGATCATTGACTTCATTGATTTTTATGCATTTATGGCAGTATTTGTGTTGTAAATGCTCTGAGAGACTATTTGCTTTTCAACTGGATTTTGCTTTAAGTCAAGAAAGATTTTCACTTGTCCTAGGCACTGTAAAATCTGTATTTATTAGCTGTCAGTTTTATATAAAGTCTCAACCAATTATCCTAGTTAATCGATCACAGATAAAGAAAATTATGATCTATTCTTTTTTATTTTCTGCCTCAAAGAAAAAAAAAGAATGTAAGGAAAAACAATTTTTAACAAATCAAAAGAGAGAAAATACTACTGAAATGTATGTGAAATACACATGAAAAGCAGAAGTTGATGGAAATTGTAAATAGAATTCTTGTAAGGTACAAATACATTTATAGGGTGAAAGCCAGTATAGTCTTTTATATTTGTACTCTAAGTTTAGAGCACATGTAAGAAATTATAATGTCACCAAATGCCAAGTCTGTCACCAGCATGGGGAACCCTTATATGAGAATTACTTTCTGGAGTGAAAAATTACTAAGTCATCACAGAGAAAACACAGATTTATTTCTACTCTTCACTTCAAGGATGTGATGAATCTCACTGCAACTAATGTTGTAAAACAACATTAATAATATCTCCTTAATGTTTAAACTTCCACATGCTTTAATCTGTGTGTTATGCAGTACTCTTCTCAAAAAGAAATGCACGTAAGTTTTGGGTTTATTTATGACTTTGTTAGGCAGTGCTATTTATCCATGCCTAATAGCATTAAAAACTTGATGACAATAAAGTTATCTTGTGGCTTTTCTCTTTGATTAAAAGCAGGTATCCATCACTTGAGAAAAATTGGTGTCCATCCCAGGATATGCTAAGACTTAAGAAATATAAATTAGTCATTATAGCAGCTAGAGCAAACTTCTTGTGTTATGCAGACTATAATCTCCTACTGGGGAATTGCTCATTTGGTTTGCAGAACATTCATGTACTTTACTAAATTATAGGCAACAACTTTTTTTGGTTTTTTAATACAAGAAACCTGCAAGCAGAATAAGCACTGTCTTGTTGTGATGTTATTTCTTCTTGCTGAGTTGAATGGTAGACTGTTATTGTGTAAAATGCAAAAGAAGGGAGAGAGTTAGACCTTGAGGTAACAATATTAATGTGGACTACAGAATACAACATTTTCTTTGAAGTTTATCCTTGTGTAGAGCAGGCAGGCTTATGTTACCCTACTTTTTGGAGGAGTATATGCAAGTGTAAATATTGCATAAATGAAATTCTGTACCCTGCTCAGGCTTGTATTTTACTCATAGTTAGTATTTCAGCTCTGGAATTTGATATTAACTTTTCTCAATTTTTCCCCCCAAGAAAACATAGCTGGTAAGTCAATGCAAAATTAAAATAGTGCTTAAATTCATTGTTTTGAAATGGTCCTTTCCACTGAACCTTGTCAGAATTTGTTGTAAAAAACTAGGTTTTGTGACCAGAGAGAAAAATTTTCAATACTATTCTGGAACATGTTCTTGCCAAGCAAATGTACTAGTAGCATGCCTTAGCATAATAGAGATTCCTATTTCCAAATGCTACCTAATCTGCTAAAGGAAAGCTATGGATCTGTGCATTTGACTTCAATTTCCTAGTCCTCTTTAGCCATTTTGTTTTAGTCATAACAGGATTAATACATTTCTGTGAGTTAAATGACAGTATGAAGGAACTTCAAGAGCTGTTAATGTGCTATTTCTTTTTTTTTCTGTGCTTCTCTACAAAAAGCAAAGTAGAGAATCCTTCTTTTTTTCAGGGCTGTGTTTAACAGAAAGTGGTTATGCCTAAATGCATTGTATTCATATGATAACCCAGACTCTTGCACAACTATACTATTTTCTGCTCCTTGGAATGTAACTCTTTGAAAGACTGATTTTCAGAGGTTACCCTAACTCCTCCCAACCAACAGCAGTTAATTTTAAAACCCTCAGGAATCAACAGACGGATAGGTGCCAATTAAAAGCAGGGACATGATGGTTGTCCAGTGTTTTTCATGGGAAAGCCCCATGGATGTTTTTGCCTTCGCATGGAACGACACCAAGCCTCCTTTGCTAAGGAACTCACAGGAGTGGGTTCTTGGTTATACTAAATAAGATGCACCACAGCAATGATGGTTTATTTATCTCACTCTGAATCCCAAATTTCTGGAGATAGAATGATGAGAAGGTCTTCTGATATTGACGGAAAATGACAAGAACTTTGAAAGTCGGGAAGAACTAATCATTAAGTGACCTATTTGATGCTCTTTTTCATTAAATAGTCAATTAATAGGGCTTGAATACAATTGTCAATTACATTGAAAGCCACCATATACCTCATTTTAGCCGATGAGGAATAGTCAAACTTAAGTGTTCAATAAAATTCAGCTTTGAATTAGGTTCCACAAAGTGAGATGGAGTTATCTCACATTGTCATTCCAAAGTGTGAGAAGGGAATTTGTCTACTGTTTCTGGTTCACATCTATCTGCTGAAGTATTCGTACATTTAGCAGGAGAAGCAGGAGGTGATACGTAACAAGAACTCCCACAGATTCAGGCTAAAAGCAGTGTTTCTAACAGCAAAGGAGACAAGGGGATCTGATTCCTTTCTCTGTCCTGCTTCTCTTTGAGTGCAACTTCCCCAGCTCACGCAGTAGGGCCGTGCTGCAGACATCACTCCGTGGTATCTTGAGAAGGCTGATACATGCTCAGACAAAGAGTTTGCTTTGCAGCCTCTTGTCTTTTGACATACAGCCAGTTGCAGTCTGTCCTTTAATAAGGTCCAGGTTTGTTCTGTTCTTTAACCAAGCTATAAGATGAACATGAACAGTGACTTTTCCTCTTGATTGTGGTCATCTCATACCTCTTCAGTTTGTTCATGTCTGTTTGTTGGAAACTGGGCAAGTGGTTGTACCATTATGGAGACTGTAAGGTTATAGACATCAGGACTTTGTGTAATAACTTGTAATAGCATTTTTCTCTTCCTTTCGTTTAAGGCAGTAGTGGTCAGTCTTGGGGATACATTGCACCAATGAACACCAGGAAAAATTCTATATTTTTTATGAGTATGTTTTATAAGTTGATTTTCTGGAAACTCATTTTTTTTCAAGTTGACTTTGGTCTCCTACCTGAAACCTTGAAGTAGGTGTTATCTAATACACCACCTACAGCCAACAGTGAGGGATACAAATCTCTAGGGGATGACTTAGACTTGGAGATCACGAAATCTGAATTTTCAGATTTCGTTTTGACAGCGTCATTTCTTCTCTGCTCTGCCACTCACACATCTCCTAAAACTTTCTTCTTCTCCGTATCAGACAAACTCTTTCAGATTGCTCCCTGCATCAGTCCTTGATGTTCCCCTCCCTTTCCCCAAGGAGAAAATCTGCCTTGTCTCTGACTCACTGCCGTGTTTAGCCCCCTTATGTTGTTGAGTGTTTCTCCCACAGAGCCAAGGTTGTTTCCTCACCCCATCCCTTGTTTTGTGACTGTACCCAATCTATTCCTCATACTCAACCTCTCTCTCTCAGACTTTTCTATACGTCTTTGAAGATTACCCATCATGAAAAGTCATAATTAACATAAATGATAAAATATGAATTAGTAGGAGACAAAACTCTTAAGTGCTCTGAGATACTGGCGGTATCTCAGTTTTCAGATTTCTCCTGCCAGTCCAAGCAAATACTCAGTAAGTCCAAAGTATTTAATATTGTGTATGTTGCTCTTTGCTTTCGTTTGCATTATTTGACAACCATTTTTAAAGTTTGTTTGTAAGAAACTTTCAATAGTGCCAAGTTCTCTTGAAAATTCAGTACACTCCACTGAACTGTTTTTGGGTATATGTCTGTGCCAGCGTGAATATATACATAAAATATTATATATACTCCTGTACACGTATTTACCCCTCCATTATGTTAAGTCTTTTTGTATTTCCTTGTGTAAGGTAACTGGTGCAGATATTCAGGATAAATTGAGCAGTTAATAAAACATGTTGTTTCAGAGTGATTGCTGATGTATGTCAAACAGTTTATGTGGTTACTAATATTTTTAAATTAGTAGTTATTACTTAATGAGGATATCTGGTGAGAAATGGCCAGAACTGACCAATATCCATCATGATTTTTAAAATGCAGGCTCTTATGTGCTATACTACCAGAAAAAGCTGCGAACTGGAACACAGCCTTCATTACAGAAATTTTTTTCTTTTTTGTTTCCCTCCAGATAACCTTTCCCACTCACTATTTGGGTAAAATTTTCACTACTAGGAGCAAGCAGCTTTGTTTCCTTCTAAAAGGCGCAATTTGGTACCTGCTGACAGTGGATCATAGAGCTCTGGGAATTTTTGCACTGTGGGTAGGGTCAGAAGGACAAAGGAGTATGCAAAGTCTGGGCTTCAGTGAGATGTCTGGCTTGCTAGGAATGTCTAAGATGTCCTATGATCTTAAGATTTTTGTGATACTGTGACAATACTGTGTGCTGTTGTACAGCTTCTGGTACATCACTCAAGGTTCTTGATGGGATGAAAATTTGGGTTTGCAAGGAAGTGCTCAAGGTGGCAAAGCAGAACTGCCCTCCTTGTTTTCTTCCTTGTTACAACTCATTCATGCTGCTACAAACTTTTTTACAGAAGGAAGGCCCTTTGCATAGCGTCACTTATCTCCAAGAAAACATTTTGTTGAATCAACATCATCCTTTTTGTTTTCTGTCTCCTCCTTTCACATTCCTTGGTCAAGTGTTGGCTTACTTGAGCCAGCATGAGTTAAGTGGATTCTGTCGAAACTCAGCTCCTTTTGTATATCACCTTGCAATCTAAGGAAGAGACTTGTTTTGAAAGAATCAGTCTATTAGTTTTGCATTCAAGAACAGTCTTACCTGCAGGCACAAAGTGAAGCTTATTTTCTTCCTGTGGTTATTCTCTGGTTCATAATATTTATGTGCTATATTTTGATGCTACCTGATAATAATTGCCAGTGTAAATTAAAGTAGCCATGAGATAGTGAAATTAACTTCCACAGCCTTTGTCCCCAAGGGACCACCCCAGAAGTGAGACTAGTTGGATACTGTGAGTGTCTCAAAGCACATTCACTTTTACTGGCCCTGCCCCTTACACAAAAGCTCAGGAGGGAATATTTAAAAATGTCCTTATGCCAAAGGCAGAATGTGATGGGTAGCTAAGGTAGGTTTTGAAATGTGTAACACCACTGGAGCTGGTGGAAAGCATGCGGAACAGACCCAGAATTATCCCACAGATTTTAATTGCATGATGACTCAGGTAATACTCCCTGCAGATGAGGTTTTTCTCCTTCTCCTCCCTGCATCTGCTTTAAAAAATATTGTACTCCATATTTTTATTTATGTACCAAACCTCAGCTGCTTGCATTAAGCCATTTCAGGCTCCACTTTATCTGATTTAGATTTTTATTCAATTTTTATTTCTGTTTTTCTAGGCAGATGTCTAAACACAGCATGTTGGTGCTGAATTAGGGTGGACATGTAATAGTGAAATTAAAAGACTTATGTCTGGCTTCTGTTTTAGAAGATTTCTAGCCTTCCCCTTGCAATGACAAAGGAGTTGTATTTGTCTTTGTCCTTTAATAGATGAACCTGCCTCACCTCATCATAATCTCTAATCAGAGGATGAGGAGTACACCTTGCAAATTAGCAAAGTAGCACTTGACTTCTTCCAAAAAAGAAACATATGGTTTGTTTTTACAAATAACATTGAAAAGCAACAAATATTTATATCATTAGAGATGTTTTCATAGGACTAGAATTCTCCATCAGGTTTGACAACTTGCACACAAAAGATTTTTAAGTTTAAAGAAATTCAGTTTAGTTTTACTTACAATATAGACTTTTCCCCAAATTAAATAATCTTGGGTTCAAACTTTTAAACCTAATGTTCTGGAAAGCTGGGTGAAAACTACATGAACAGACATCATATTCCTGGCAAATATTTACTTTAATGAATTGTCATTTTCTGATGAAACAGAAGTATTTTGAAAAGTTCCCAGCTTGATGCTTTCTTGATCAACCTGCCTCACTATTACATGTAACCTGTGTGTTTTTGAAACCATCCCTTAATAACCAGGAACTCCAAATTCCCCTTTGTGTAGTCAATAGGCATCAAGCTGTTGTACCCATATTATAACACCTCTGCCCTGGAGATATCATCTCATACCATAACACTTTGTAAGTCTGACACTTTTTATACTTGGGCCATTTCTATGGGCCTCCCCCCTCTTTTTTAAAAATGCTAGTTTTGCTATCTTAACTTCAACAGTTTCATGGTTTCCTGCAAAACTGTTTTTCCTCACACAGCTGGTCTATCTTACAAAATCAAGAAAACCCATAGATTTTTCAATTTCCCATGGAAGGATTTTAGTAAAATAGAACGTATTTTCCCATGTCTACATGCTGCAATGCATGTAAAATTCTTGTCTTTTAAACACCCTTTTGCAAGACTCTCAGCCTACCTTGGTGATACAGTGACTAAGCTCATTTGAGGATTTACTTGTTAGATGTTGCATGCCAGGGATTTTCATGGATATAAGTCACCAGGAAATCTTGTAGCTACTGGGTCTGTGATTTGTCAATAATCAGTAGATGGCCTAGGACAAAAGAAGTCTTGAAGATCACCCAGCTCTTTAGAATTAGATTTCAAACTGATATTGATGGTCACTTTCCCATCTTGGACAAACTTATTTACCTATTTCAAATAACAGAGCTGAGAAGCTGTTGTTTCTTCTTTTTATGATGTTTCTTCTTTTCTGTCTTCAAAGAACACTGACAATTGCACTGGAGCACTTCATATCTTATGTGTTGGCAGCCAATATCAGTCCTACCTGTTGGACATCAGTGGTGGAAAGTGGATGAGTTTATTAACTTTCTGCCATTGAAAAGCAAATCACATTAAGAGCATTTGTGTCTCTTGGCGGTATTTAACTACCAAGATATACTGGGATGCCATAAGAAGAGAATAGTCCCATTTGGCAATTGTTACCAAATGATAAATTGTCTACACCTGGTGAGCTAATACAATCCCTCTTCTCTAAAACTACTGACCTATGCACAATACCTATTGTGTAAGGAGGAGAGTTGGAAGTTCACCAGCCCCAGTGCCCTGCCAACTCAGCCAGGTCAACTGGAACATTGGGGTCTCCAGCCACCAGGGACCACCAGGGTGACCCCGAGGACAGAAGAATGCATGTGTAAAGGGGAGGGAAAATATCTTAATGATTTCAGGGAAATTATTATCATATACATGTTTGGTCTGGGACAATCAATGAATATGTATGTAGAATACATATAAACAGCAACTTTCAGGTACACAATATGCATGGATTTGGGAGGAGCAATTCCCCCATGCCTCTGGCCAAAAATAGAATGCCTGCTTCTTAGTGCTACACTGGTGTTAAGGAGCTTTTTTTTTAATTTTACCAAATTTTTGATAACACAATGAACAAGTTATGTGAGAGCCTAAAGCATGAAACAAAAAACCTAGGATAATAGATGCAATCTTATAGAAAGCCTCACTATCTGCTAAATGTTGCTTGCTAATGAATGTTGACAGAGTGTTTTAAGAGACACAGGAAGCCCATTTCTGGCTTGCTAGGCTTTTTACAAGTAGAATTGTATGACTGTCCTGTATGAAAACAAGAGGGTATCTGAAATATTTACTGCAAAAGAGACTCAGCTGCAAGTAGGAAAGATATTTTTTTGCTGTTACAATACTCTTAGGTGTAGGAGAAATGCCTGGAAATAAGCAAGTTTTTCAGATCTTATTCTCCACATAGTGAATTTGAAGTCAGCCTGTGTGCAGCATGTCTAAGTGCACCTAATGGCCTCCAGACAGCCTAAGTCCATCTGTCACATACCAGACAGACTCAAGGAAAGCAGTCCTTGCCTGGGTTTGGGACTGGCCCTGTGAGTGGCCTTGCAGTACTTTTGAGGAGACAGCCCACATATATTCACTAAGTCCAAATCGGGATTTGTGCTGCTCCTTCACATCTGGGGAGTTACACAGGGCTTCTTTTGCTACTTCCAACTCAGAAAGAATACAAATACCTTACATGCTCTTAGTGACAGAAGGAATCCCTGATGCTATCACACTGAGAAACACCTACCAACCACCTTTGTGCACTGGCTTGTCTCTTCACATGAGATATGGGTTCAGGTATGTGGAAGCATCTCCAGAACGGTGGATATGTGCCGTGGTGTTCTTTGGGTTGAGGTATGCACCTTTTGGAGTGGAATCTATCCCAACTGAGATTTGTGTCCATATATAACACTACATATCCCACATGTATTTCTTTTTAAACAACAGATTATCAGAGAGGCAATTTGCTCTTCAGCTAAGTTAGAAATCTCCAAAAGTAATTTCATAGAATAAATATGCTTCTGAAAATTTCAGAATGCACAAAATGTCCTCCTAACCTTCTTCCCTGAATGGCTGCTAATCAGATGAGGGGAATAAAAATTAATATAAAGCATAACTGGCCTCACCTCCCTGTCATCATTTAGTCATGGCTAGCCCTTATGAAAAAAGCAAAAAAAACCAACTTCAACCAACCAACAACAACAAAAATGGGCGCCAGTAACACAATTGCAAAGATTGGACAATTTTGAGGAAAATTAAAAGAAGAGGACAAACGGAACAGGTGTTGAGTTTTCTTTTCCGCTGGAATGACAAAAATTTTGTCATCTCATCAATAATAACTTCCTAAGGAAGAAAAGGAAATCATCATGGTACTGAGGACTGGACATGGACTAAGGCCATAAGTTTCATAAATAGGTGAAATAATTATCTATGTGCAGACTTCCTGCCACCAATGATATTTTGCATCTCTATAGGAAAATATATATGATGGTATAGATTAGGAGACCGTACAAGTTGGTAAGTTAGCTCTAGAAAAAGCAGCAGAAAAAAAGTGGTTTACTATCTTCTGTAGAATTATGTAGAAGGCTCTGTTGATTCTCACGTGGAAACCTCAGTTGATTCTCACATTGCAGACATTGTAGAATGGAGTCTTAGCCCATGGAGTATATTAAAAATGGAGGGGGGAGAAGATGTGCAAGGTTTATTGATAGAGCATAAACAAAATCCAGCCCTTCTGCCAAGGGCATCTGTTAGGCATCCTTCGTCATCAGTTCCAGGAGCACTTCCAAGCCTCAGAGTACAGCAGTGAAATTTGTTCAAAACAGAGAGGAGCTCAGGGCCTTTCATAATCCACCTACACACAACCATGATAAGGAATAAAACCACAATCTAGTTGTAATTGAAACTGGGTGTGGTTAGAGCAAACCTCATTACTGAAGGGTGACAGTGATCAAAGCTCCGTGCTGGGATGCATGAGGATACCTGAGGAATGAATGGGCTGCTTAGGGTAGGCAGCAGGGACCGTGGGAGGCTCTTCTCAAGTTTCGGGCTGCTGCAGGACTGAAGATATCCCCCTATAACCAGTACTTCTGCTCTGTGTGTTTGAATGGAAGGGTCTGTGTTTGGCAGTCCTGCTCTGATGGACTGCCTTGTGGGGACCAAGGAATTGTTATTCCCTACTCACATCCCTTAGGGATCTCCTCCTGTGATTGAGGGAGGCCTCTGTGTGTGAAGGTGGATATATTATATAATAAATTATAGTGTTTGTGTGCAGTTGAGTCTGGGTCTCTGCATGTTCAGACTGAAGACCTGCAGTTGGAGATGATGAATGGAAGGTTTTATTTCATGTCTTAACAGATGATTCTACTGGACCTATAATCAAGCTAATAAGCTACTGACGAGAATGTCAGAGACATTAATAGACCTTGAGCTTAGCTGTAGATTGAAGTAGGGGAGAGCAATCATCTGCTTCATCTAAGAAAGATCTAAATTAGAACTGAAAGAAAATAATTTTTTCATGAATGAAAAGTGAACTGGACTAGGCCTTAGGGTGGGATCATATTCAGGAGGTGGTACTGTCCATAAGGAGGCCAGGAAAGGAGTCATGACTGTCCAATGTCCTCAAAAGCAAAAATCCACAGTGGCCTTACCATCCTGCGCTTCCACTTGGCACCACAGATTCTCAGAATATCCACAGTTGAGAGTGACCTACAATGATCAAACACAACTTTTAAGCAAAGGACTTAACAGGGATTAAACCCACAACTTCGTCTTGCTGACACCCTGCTCTAACTAGCTGAGCCAGTCTCAGCTGCTTTTCAACACGGTCCAGTCTCCAGCTGTGCTACTCAAGGGAAAAGTGCCCCAAAAACTGATTTTAGCTTGTTTTCAACAAGTCTGCTTTCTTGCATTAACGGTGCACACTCTTTTGGAGCAATAAAAAATTTGCACTATCTTTTGACCTGTCCTGTTGAAATTATTTTTCCCTCTGCAAAGTTGTGTGACAAGCTTTTCTTCTTCCATATTGTCAAGAAGGTTCATGACCTCCTTTTGAAAGTTTGATTTTCCCTCATGTTTCACTTTATTCTCTGCACAGTCAGTACTTTTTGTATTCTTCCTTCTTAGAGCCATCTATTGCAAGGTTTTTTGGAAACTGTGACAGTTTGTGTTATGTTTCTCTGTGATTGCTGTCTGTTCTAGTAATACATTTCTGTGATAAGGACAAGTAGCTGCTCAGCATTTTAGCACTGCCTTTCCCTTAAAATCTATTACCGGAAAAGTGAACCCAGAATGTATCATTCACATTCTCAGCAGGTCAGAATATATTAAATTTTTCTTTTTGTACAATTGTTAGTGTACTGGTTACCATTCAGTACCTAGTAATATTTCTTTGTGGTTTTGTAATGCTTCTTAGAGGGACTTGCTGACTGAAAAAAAAGTAATAATATGGTGATTGCAACTATCAGTTGCTTTTGGGACCTTAAGACTTTATTGGATGTTACAAAGTCACAAAATTGCCACTTCACAGCTGAGAATCTGATATTTGTAAAGGACACAAACATCCTTCCAATCTGAGAGTAACATTTGAACATACACAGGCTGAAGTGGGCCAATAAAACAGCCCAGTTCTATACACTTTTGATTTTAGAGGAAAATACACCATTGTGATGGTGCAGCACTAGTTCTTCTATTTACTTTGAATTAATTAAATAACTTACAATAAAAAGACTATTTCCTTCTGTGATTTTTTTAACATCTGCCTGTAATATGTATCCAAAAGATGTTAAAATACCTAAAGATCTCTAAGTAATTTTCATATTTAAAGTCAGTTAGAGCAATTTTAGATTCACTACAGAAGATAAAGCTATAATACATAAATAAGTATACAAAATGGGGCAAGTACATGTCTATTTCCTACTTCATTTGCATAGAAGTGTCACAGTCATCATCAATTAGACTTTATTTACAGAACACTTGGAGAGCAAGAAAACTGGATTTGCCTGGACTTACCTTTCTGTTGCATTTGTGAAAATTGGAAGTGCCTCAGCTTTGATCTGTATTTTGTATTACTTGTCAGTTTGTGAAGAAACATCTGTGTTATCTGTGTATTGCAGAAAGCCTGCAGAAAACCTGCACTTCAGCTGCTCATTCTGTCTATGGTAAAAATGCACATAAATATTTTCAATTGGAACAGGAATTGGAACAATTCATATTGTTTTAAAAAATATAACACTACCATTTCAGTAATTCTGCATTTTTTCCCTTTACTTATGGAGATCAAAAAGTACTATCTGCTGCTAAAATTAAAACTTTCTTTCCTTTGTGTTCAATAGTCTTTAATTTTTAGCAAGGAATTATTAAATAATTTACAGAAGTTATCTACCAAAAGCTCCTGAGCTTTGCTATTTTATGTGGCTTCTATTTTATCCCTACCTCCTATTCCATGAAAAGATTCCAGATGAATTTATTTTCCAGTACGTAATTACCACCAGAGATCAGATGTTTGGCTGATTCATAGACAAACTTAGAGCCTTCCACACAGCTGTGGTTTTTCAAGTAGGAACTAGCTTCCTGATTTCACCTTCTTCCCTCTTGTGATCTGATTCTCTTTATGAGTAAGGGCTTCGCTCCTCATTCTTAAATGACTGCAAGATTTTTCACTGTAGGTAAGGCTGAGGTTTACTATTTTATATAAATACACTTATATATCCATGTGTGTATATATATATATTTTTATATACACACAGAGAAATTTTTATAAGAATATATTATTGATTTGAGTTCTCCATAGATTTTTTTTAATTAGTTTGTGTTTGTTTTTAAGGTGGTGTGGTAAAAAATTACAACAGTCTTTATAAGTAACTGTGGCAATATTTTTTCAGTGAATTCATTTTAGTAAAGAGCACTGTTATCCTTTGCATAGTAACTCTTGAAAGAGCTGACAAGATAAAATTTTATGTAAAAAACCTGCAGTTTTTCAACTGTTTCCACTTTTGTCCAGTTTATAATATTCTTTTCAAATATTGTGCGAAGCTGACATTTTGTTGTTGTGAAAAAGTAAGTAAGCACCGTGTTCTCCCCAAAGGAAATTGGAGGTAAAATGGCTTTTGAAAAGACTGGTGCCTGCCTTGAAGGGTTGTACACTGTGTCCTCTGACCAGACACCCTGATTATTTATTCTTCAATAATGAGCTTTCAAAGTGACAATTTGCAAAGGATAATTCGATTGGTTGAAAAATACAGTGCTTGTAGTAAACTTGTATACACAGTTATGCAGAAAAACAACATATAAACTCTGGAGAATACAGTGAAATTCACAGCAGCATATATTTATTCCGTGCAACGAGACAGGATAATTTCTAAACTTTGTTGCTGTAATGGCTATCTTTATATCTTACTTGTTTTCACCTTATTGCTGTCACTCAGAGGTTTCTCTCCTACCTATCAGGCATTCAAGATTATTCCTAACAAGCTTCTACAGGATTCCTGACAGTACAGTGCAGATATCAATTTTTTTTTTTAATATAGCTTTGCAGGAGGTTTTTTGGTTGGGGCTTGGATTTTTGGTGTTGGTTTGTTTTTTTAAACTGCAACAGACTTTTCAGACTTCAGCAGAACCACGAGTTAATTACAGTTATTATTGTTGATAAGTGAAATAGAGCATAGTTGGAACGTCTCAGTCCTCTGTAGGTGGTATAACTGGCTTTTGGTCTGGTGAGTTTCATATCCAGAAACTCTCACTTTAAATAAGGGGTGGAGTACTTTATGGCAGCTTTGCATTTGTTGTAACAAGAAAAAACAAAGCTCTCTCTTCAACACACAGGATAAGCCATTTAAACAGTAATGCTTTTCTTCCTTTATTTAAAGCATTTTTTTCTTTGTATTTTTCAAGTACAAAGTAAAAGTAAAAGAAGAACAATTGTGTGTCCAGTTCCCAAGGAGTTCCCAAGGAGTATCAGAGCTTCTTCCTTGAAGAGGTAGCTTAAACTAGACAAATCAAAAAAAAAGTTTCACAGTCTTATTCTGGATATAAAAATGTCTGGTATTCTCAGAGACTTATGTTTTTCACTTTATTCAAACCAACAACTGGCAAACCTCTGTGTGTTTTCCGTTGGCTGTCAAGTTTGGTCCTGCTCTGAATTTGGTGAATGATTAGCTGACGCGTCTCCAAATTACACAGATATCTCTGACTCCTGCAGTCTTCCTCTTGTGCTCAATGGTCAGAGTCAGCATCTCTCCCCTTTTTCTGTCCCTTCACCTTTCTTCCCTCCCACCCAACCCTTTACAGACCTTCTGTGTTGCACTGTCCCTTCCTGCAAGCGTCATCTCTTCACACTGCCATTAGCTGACTTCCTTGCTTTCAAAATTAAGGCCAGAATTATCTTCCCTCTGCTGTCCATGGAGATTTGTTATAAGAATACCAAAGTTTTAGCCAGGAGAATTGTGAGAATAATGCTTTTTACAGGCCGCTTCTGAAACAATGTTTTTCAAGGGTTTCAGAATTTCAGCACAAATATCCAGAAAGAAATCAGAAATTAGGATGTCAGGGACATATCTTATGGTAGCAGTAACATTTTGCCCTTCCTACTTTTTATATAAACAATTTTTCTCCAGTAAGGTGTTTTTCATAATCAGATAAATTAAATCTTTATGACATAATGGGAGGATTTATTTTATCTTTGTTGCTTACTGTGTAACTCAGATGAACTTCCCTCAGTAATATTTCTGATATCTTTTCTCCTCTGTCACTGCTGAAAAAAACCATGTCTATTGATAGGCATCAGTCAAAAAAATTACTTTCTCTAACCTAAAATGGTAACACTTGGACATCTGTGGATTTGTACACCTAGATGCGAAATCCAAATGTTAAATGAATGTATTAACAATGTTTATAGTTTTATTACCCTGTAATTACATCATACCTTCTGATTGTTTTTCTTTTCATCCCTGTCTACAAAAGGTAGTTGCCTGAACCTGTTGTGAATATCTGCACTTCTAGTGTTAGTCCCAGTGATGTTCTGCCAGGTTCAGTGGAAGGAAAAGCAGCTCTAGAGATGGAATTGTTGTACTGGAGGATGTATCAGATGGAGAACTAGAGATAGCTGGAGACTTGATTTGGCCCTGTAGCTATGTTTAGCATCCTTTCTGCCAAAAGTCTACGTGGAAATGCAGTCTTGAACAGTGGTGGCTGGGGAGTTACAGCAGGGCTAAGCTGTGTGGTGTCAGGGAATTAACTGATTGTAATAATACGGGGAGAAGGGAATCATTAGAGTTCTCTGAGCACACTGTTGACTGACTTAATGCTGTTCTCTTTCTGTTAGATTCCAGGAAATAAAACCCCTTTGTATGCCTCTATATTTTTTCATCTTCCAATCAAAAGAACCCTGCAGAAGTCAGCATCTTGGCTGATATTGCCTAATCACTGAAGCCTAAGATGAAACATTTTCACCGTTTGATTGTAGCAAGGGAGTCCTTCTGTTATCTTGGTGACAGCTGAGACTGGTCTTGGCTTTGTTCACACCTGTGGTGCAACTGTTATTTCATTATAAACCTACTTTCATGACATGGAAGATACTTTGTATTAATTATTTGTTATTTGTTAATTTAAAATTGCAACATGCATTTTGCTTTTATTTTATTACTGAAATTAAATATGTTAAATATTAAAATATAGGTAATTCACTAATTACATTGGATAAGAGTCTGAGTTTTTTCTGTTGATTTTGGACAGCAGTTTCTGGAATGAATGTTGTGAAGAGCTTCATGGAAATCAATCCCATTATCCACATAATTTCACAGAGGCAAGGAAGCATTTTGCCATTGCTACATCTCTCTGCTTCAGCTGTCTGGGGAATTGAAAATGGGGGGGGTTTGGCACCCACACAAACCCATGGTAATTTTTAGGAGTACAAAGCAGTGTTTTCTGCTGAAAACAAATGCAGGATAGTTGGGCCAATGAAATAACAGAGGCATTCCAAGCTGCAAGATTTCAATGATTATTTGTAAGCAGCACTTTCCTTTTGTATTACATCAGACGGTCTCTGAAAGGTTTCTGGGTAAGTTTTATAACGTGTGCTATATAGTTTATATGAGATTTGCAAAGCATTGTCCCACCCACCAGATACACTTGCCTTCAGTGAGGACAACTGCCTCCAAGTGGGTCATTTAACAGAGATAGAAGGTAAATCTCTGAGTTCTGGTTGAAGAAGTATGACAATCCTGAAGCTGGAGGACGCTTGGCTTTCTAGATTGAATATGATATTATAAATTTAGGAGTGGGAACTATAGAAAGACATGTAAACAGATAAAATTCCTCCTCTTCAGCCTCAGCTCCCGTAAGGTGTTTTCAACACCTTAGTTATTGGTTGTCTTTCTACTAGTGCTCCTGAAACCGCCCAATCATCAGCTGATTTCCATTTTAAGGGAGCCAGTGGCTGAATTTAGTGGAAGATCCTGACTTATTGGAGAACTGGAGAGAGTTTTAGCTAACAACTGGTCAACTGATATATTCCTGTAAGCTGGAATTCCGGTTGCTTAGCTGAAGGTGCTCCGGCTCATGCTGTCACTTTCAGTTTATTGTAGGTGAGAGAGGTCATTTGCACTCTGTTGGTGACAGAACTGTCACCTCCAATTCTTACAGACAATCAGTGTTTTTTTCCTGATGCCTTTCAGGAATTATCCATTTGAAATTTAGGAATGGCAGAAACAAAATGTTGAGCATTGGGCAAAACTTCTGTGGAGTAACTTGACTGTGGGTGTGGAGGAAGGATTGTTAAGTTGGTGCATAGACTCCATCAAGGGAGGGAGGCCACATTTTTTCATGTCCTTTTACCCTTTGTTCCTCAGTCCATTAGAGTCTCTCTAGTCCCTCTAGGACAAAATGCAGAGAAATATCAAGATACGTGGGTAGCTATTTGTTGTCTACAGAAGACTCAGCTCTTCACACAAATGGAAGAGCTGCACAGATCTTAAAGGTGGAATTTCCATTGCTACCCGCGGGAACTTTACCCCAGGAAGGAGAACAGGTCTGGGCCCAACAAGTAAGATTGGTCTGCGTTGGTTCTGTTGACACTGAAGTTCCTAAAGAGAGATAACCATTATGATGGCCAACTGATACTTAACAGTGCCTTGTCTGGGTTTGCCCGGATGAGTGATTCATTTGAAATGCTTTTTGCTTAGAGTCAATTGTATGGCTTTTGGCACTGAAATTTTTAGCAGAGAGATTTTTAGCATTTGCTGATTTTGATATCTTTTGAACATGCAAGTAATACATCAGGTTTTGGGGTCACAAACTTAATCTTGACTTGGTGTGATGGGGCAAATTTTGCACTGTCCTCTTAGAGATGTTCTTCTTCATCCTTTGACCCTGTGTGTAATGAATTTGAAACCAAATATGATAACTTTAAATGGTGCAGCTCAGGACTGACCTTCAGGAAGCTGCTGCTGTCTTGCCACCTTTACTCTTCCTCTGACAACGCTCCAGTCGTTATTGTGGAATTTCCTCTCCTTCCTTTCCTCCATCTTATAGATTTGATTCTTGGCCTCAGATCCATCTGCACATTTCATATGGGAGTTACTGTGTTTGTTCGCATTGGACTACTCATGTATACTTAGGGAAATGCATGTAATAAGGGTTCTGAGTCCCCCAAATCCTCTTACAAGGATGGCTGCATAACCTTACCAATCAGAACAACTTGAGAGCTGCCAAACAGGGTGGCTGATGTACCACTATTCAGATTTTCAAAGCATTGGATTTAGAGAGATTTCTTCCTGGAAAATTAAATAAATAAAGGAGAATAAACAGATTAAAGAGAATAATGTGGGCAGACTTCACTAAACAACTGGGGTATTATGCATTTTGGTTGATCCTTTGATCCACCTTTCAATTGCCATGTTAAATACAATTTATGCTGAACACTAATATGAGAGATCTCCTATTTATTCCTTTGTTATTTCCAAGTTTGGAATGACTGTTCAGTTCGTACCTTGGTTTTCAGGACTGAAGTCATAAAATAACTATTGTCAGACTTAATATATTAAGGACAAGAAATGGATGTGTTCATTAAACATGAAGTTTATATGTAAAAGAGGGCACAATTCTGGTCTTCTCTATTTTTCAAAACCTAACCCCCAAATTTCATACACATTTATGTATAACAATGAATGGATGAATTCACATGAATGAAATACATCTTTATAAGCGAATTTAACATGATTTTATTGCAATCCAATTTTTTAAAATGCTGTCAACTGCATCCCAGTTTCTCCATTTAAAAAATCATATATGGCATCTTGTAGTACAACCCTCTTTGCCCTGTAACAAGCAAGAAATAATCTGCTTTTCTACTCTTATATTCAGAATGTGATTCTAGGTCCTGAACTTTGAATTTATTTGCCCATGAATTTTACTCATGCAAAATTCTCCCTTGAAACTAGTAAATGTTTAGGTAACTAAGGATTGTCCACATGTGATCAGATTTGCAGGAGTGAAATTTTACTATGTTCCAGGCAAAAAACAAAACAAAACAAAATAAAACAACTGCTTTAAAAAAGTGTTTGAGACCAATTTGCTCTGTATAGAATGACTGGTTAAAATCACTTCTCAGTAAGTGAAGAGATGCCTCCCTCGTCCCTTACTAGTTTTCTTTAAAAATATTTGGGGAGAATTTGAAGAGAGGAATAACCACTAAACAAAATTCAGTATTAATATCTACTGGGAAATTATTACATACATACAGCTTAATTTTTGTTGTTTTAATCTTTAGATGGGAGTACTCAGAATGGAAAAAAATGGAAATATTTATTTTTTACTTTCTTTGAATTGAATTTGTTTCACTGGCTTGATAAAACTGAGACCATGAACAAGAAGCATTTTTCCCTGTTAGATGTTGAAATACACAAGCACAGTCTTTTCATGCATTCAGATCTCGAGCCGAAAGTAACTGAAGCCTACATCAAGATTCACATTTTCTTGACTGGATTTTTCTCAGATTTATCAGTGGAGGACATTTTTAGAAGTCTAGCAAATTATGCAAATGGAGCCCAAGCTGTGCTGCTGTAACTGCAGTGATCCTTACTGTGTCCCCAGAATCTCCCCAGACAAAAAGGTTTAAGATGCAGTGACAGAAATATAAAGCTGAAAGTCTTTACAAGAGACTATGCTTCTGTAAATTTCTGTTAAAAGTCTTCATGGCAGCTGATCACACACTGCTTTGGAAATCTTGACTGATTTCATACAGATTTTTTTGCTGCTAATGAAGTCAATCTCTTCTTTCCCAGCACGGAGAGCAATTGATCACTTAATTAAGCACTTTAATCTCCCATCTCTGTACTTTTATATCCAAGTTAAACATATCCACTCATCTCACTTTTTATTCTACAGGGCTTGTCTTCCCAGTCTGTTACCATTCGTATTTTTGGAGTGTAGTGCAATCTCTCTTTCAAAGTCAGATGCAAGAAAGGATACAGGACTAAATCTGTAGTGAATATTAATTAGCTTCCAAATCTGCTATATACCACTCCTCTGAACAACATCCCAGGATAGGTTCCTTTTTCTCATTCTTTCTAAGGATTCTATGCTGTGCTCCATCTCATTTTATATGTGCCATTCTTTTCTCAGCAAATTCTTTTTATATAAATTTGTGAATTTCAACCAGATTTGATTGAAGAATACATGAGGATCCATAGTTCTTATGAATTTTGTGAAAATCTGTGTCTGAACAGGTAACAGAGAGCTCAGCTACCTTCCTAGATACAGGCACCTGACAGGCTGGCTGGTTGGCATATATGCCCTATCCACTCTGTCACTTAAATCCACATCTGGCTTCCTCTTCCTCTGGGACGTGAGGCAAAAAAGGGGATTTGAGAGAGAGAGGAATTTGACAAGCATGAGGGTATATTGCAAATATTTTTGAGGGCTGGCGTTTAGGAAGAAATAACTGCAGGTGTTGATCTGGAAGAGGCTAAATATAAGTTAATATTTCATTAGTTCCACCACTGACAGCAATTTAGAGCAAATTTTTTTGTTTGTTTTATTTTGAATTTGAGTTGGTCATTTGTTTGTTTGCTGCCCAAAACTTATTCCTTCTGGCTAATTTTCAGATTGCCACACACTGTAATCCTTATATGATTTCCTTCTATTTTGCTTCTGGATTCCTGGTGTTTTATGCCTTCTTCCCAGGTGCAGTTTGTGCTTTGAAGTATATACTCTCAAAAAAAAAAAATTAGGGGGATTACACAGGTAAGTGAAATAAGCATTTGGATTAACTTCATGGGAAGTTTCAGTTGCTGTACATAATAGGACAGAAAAGAAAACTGTTGCAAAAATCCTCTTTGTATACCCTCACTTTTTCCCAGAGGAAATCTGGACATCATTTCAGCAGCCCGAGTTTACTTTGCCCATGCTTTTGGAAAGTTTATACTGAAATGTTTAATGCCCAGCATTCCACATTTACCCCAAAAGTCATGGTTACTGCATGAAAATTGTTCCACAATATGAATATGTTAGATCTGTCTGATGGGACTTCTCTTGCCCTGAGGAGTGGAACCAGCTGGGCTGAGAGAGAGAGACTGACCATATTCTCACTTCTTTACCATGATCCCCTTTTTGTGCACTTAGTACTGGTGAAGAGTTTCACTTTGATGTCTGCAAAGGACAGGTTGTTCGGATAGAAAATTCCAGCGTTGTTCGGATAGAAAATTCCAGCCTGCAGAGCTCAGTATTTCCAAAAGCAGTGGGATAATTCAAGTGTTAACAGCAAAATAGACTATAAATTCAACGCTTGCAATAGTATCACTGTTTAGTTGATTAGGCTTAACATAAATTAACTGCTCGTTCATGTTATATTCTGCTTCATTTCCCAATCTTACCAATCTGATGCTGTACTCATATTTCAGACAAACTAGAATACAATAAGTGACAAAAATCTACTAATTCCAGTTGTAAATATTAACATGTGGGAAAGCTATATACAGCTGCAATATTTGCATTTACAGCGCTTAGGCAACGTGCCAAAGTAGACAAAAGGTGCACAGGCGTTATATTCATGACCTAATTTTGGAATGATAACAGAACATTTATTTGAGTTTTGGTAATTTTTATTGTAGAAAATGAAAACATTTCCTTAAATATTGGCAGGGAAGACATCAGTTGAAGAACAAAAGAATAATTTTTTATTTGTATGATTTTTAAAAGTCCACTTTATTATATTAGGTGCTCAGTGTGGTGCAAAAAATAGCTGCACTTTTCACGTTGTTTTTAATGTCAAAGATAAATTCGAAGCATGTTACATTGTTAAAGGTGAAGCTCCTGCTGTTTTTAAAAGAGCAGGCATTAGTCTAAAAAAAAAAAACTTTGAAACCAGGTATCAGTGCGTGACCTGTCTACCTTAAGAACAAAATTGGGAGGATGTGAATGGCCAACGATATCCATCGCTGAAAACTAGGTCTTCTACATGTGCAGTGTCACAATAATTTATGGGACTTTCTCTTTACTTGTTAATTTTGATGGATAGAAGAACAGCAAAAATATGTGATCATCTAAGACTTATGTAAGTAATCAAAAATCAAAAGAGATATTAATGTTTGGTAAGCAGAGTGGGTATGCTGACCCTTGCTCCCAGGTCAAATTTCCCCTTGAAGAGGGAGTTACATGGATGTGAATGTTACCTCTCCTTTATCTAAGCACATGTACATGTGCATGCACACGTATGTATGTATGTATGTATGTGTATGGGTATTTCTTTCTAGATATCAATTTAAATGAAAGAACTAAAACCAGACTTACGGTAAGAGGCTTCTTTATAAGCTATTATATCAGCATTTTTGTGAATGAGGAAAGGAGAGGAAGACAATATGTTTCTGTGCTGATCTATATGTACCAAATACAGAAATATGCGCATGAAAGCATATGTATTTACATATAAGCATACATAAAATAGGAAAAAGTAAAGGCTTGACTGTAAAGCTAAAAATCTGAAAGTAGATGTGTCTTTTTCTTGAAGTGAGACTTTGTGGGCTGCAAAACTACTTTTTGTCATTTTTTGAGCCATCCCATGTCATAATGTTGGAAAGATTAGATTCACTTCTTGTCTTTCCCCTTGGTCCTCGAGTCTTACACAGTGCTGAGAGGCACTTGGCAAAGATAAGTGCAGCATATAAATCTCCAAAGGCATGGCTAGAACCTGGAGCGGCGAAGTGAACTGTAGCTTGGACAGAGAGATCTTCAGGGGCATATGGTGGCTGTGTGGGACCCTCTTCAGTAGTCTCTGGTACAGATGTCAGGTACAGCTGTTTGTGTAAAGTTACTGCTCTGCATGTCTCAGAGCCACCAGGGGCTGCTAGGTTTGGACAAGTGGTATTCGAAATAAAATTGCTCTTGCAGGTCTTTGGAAGCCTAGTTCTGCTTCCAGACGCTTTCCTGATTCTGGCCCATGTTTTGTGTCCCAAAGAGCTGTAGGATGCAGTCTATGTTTTTTACCCAATAATATTTGTGATGTTTTCTCTGAAGCTTTCCTCTTCGGTTTCCTCCATTTATGCCAATGCTCTTCCAAACTTAATGTATTTGAAGCAGATTATTTTTCTTATCCCAAGTTCAGGACACTGGGTTCTGGAAGAAGTTCTTTTAGATAGTATTTTTGTTGGGTTTCTAGTTAGTTAGTTAGTTGGTTAATTATTGTTTGATTTCTTTTTCTGTATAGACCATTCAGAATCACACACAGCAATGCAGACTTGTGAATGCTCTTACGGGAGAGGTCAAAGGCTTGGCAAAAAATAAGTGTATGTTCTTCTTTTCTGACAGACTTGGCATATTTTTTCATTTGCACTTTACATCTTCCTTATTTCTCCATTTTCCAATATCACAAGTGGACTTATTTTACATGCTCTGTTGTAGTGAAAGAGAGTGTTTCTGTGTAGGTCTGATGAAAAATCCCTGCTTATTTTTCAGTTTGATAGATCTCCATAATTGATTGTAAGGCTATGTAACTCTGCAGTTGAACTTCATATTCCTGCTTTTTCTAACATAATAGAACATATTCCTTCAGCTAACAAGTAGGAACACAGTAAACAAGGTAGTAATTTTATTTTAAAAAAATCAAAAGAGGTACAATTGCGCTGCATCTGTCTACCATGCCTTTGCACTAAAAACAGGTTGCTTGGATGACTAAGAATGACTCATGAGAGAATACTGATGCTTAAAAAACCTGACATTACATTTAACCTAATTTATAACAGACATTAACAGACATTTCAGAAATAATTCAAGTTGCTATGGGATCCTTTATAAAAGCAGTCATGGTATGTAATGTCTGGGACTGTATGAGACTGGGTTACACAACTTGCTTAAGTCTCTTTCTTCCGTCCTGTTTATAAATTATTGGTGGGATGAGATACAAAATCTCCACAAAATCTCTGGCCTTTCTTGGGGAGCTTGTTCATATTTTCTCAGTACTCTGTGTGTGTGAATATACTGTGACCTATCCACATAATCATGTTTACATTGCCCATTCTGGCATCACCAGCTGCTTTCGCTTTTTCAGTTAAATTCTGTGGAAGATTGAAAGAGGTGTTCTTTAATATAAATAACTTTTACCATGCGCAGTTATTATCTCACACAGCTTTTGAAAATTTCTTTACAAATGGATAAGTTTCTCTTTCCCAATTATTACATTTTTTATTAGGCATTGAAATAATGTTAATATAAGGAACATAGGTATATTGACTATTGTATTTATGATCTATTTTGGGACAGAACAAAACCAACATGAAGCAAATTTTAAAAAATGAGATGGAAAAAATTGTGAACTACATATTTGTATGTCTGCTTGGAGAAAAAAATAAAAGGTGATTTTTATTTAGTCATTCTTTAAACCATAAATCAAGGGGAACATTACAGGAAAGCTGAGTTTTGACATGCTAAGTCTGAGCACCAGAAATTGCACTTTTGTTTTAGGCAATGTAAATAAAATAACTCTAATTTCTGAAGAAAAACACTTAGAGGATTGCATTTTATCTCTGAGTTTCCAAATAACATCCTGCCAGCCAAATCAACCAAGAGATTTCGCAAAACAATGAATAACGCGACATGAAAACAGGTTTGGTAAGTAGGAGTGCATAACTTTTAAACAAAGTTTATTAATAAGCAGTAAGAGAAGCACAAGCAAATATCAATTAAGTTTGAATTTGGAGAGGTTTATTTCTGATGTTAGTCAATACATAGTAAGCTCAGGCTCTTTGTAGCCAGATGCTTTGATGCTGCACAGATCTGGTTTTGAGGTTGTTTCTACAAAATATAATTAAAAATCAGAAAAGCAAACTTCCTCACAATTAGGTAAAATGTACTGTGTATACTTGCTCTAAAACAGAAACAAGTGCATTAGAACTCCATAATTATCATGCTATTATGAAAATTAGTATATTTGTTATATTCTTACAGATTTTTGCACTGATTTCTGGAAAGAGCAATTTATAGTGTTCATTTGCCCAGGCATGCACCCAGAAAGGTGATTTTCAACAAGCCAGAGAATTCCGTCCTCTCCCTCATGAGTGAATATGCTTTGCCCTCACTAGGAAAAGAAAAAATTTCACGTACTCTGAAATTTCATACATAAGACTTTTTCGGGATTGATGACCATCTTTGCAGATTTTTTGCAAACCTCAAAACCTGAAGAAAACAAATCCTTTGCAAAGTTATTAATGTTAAGCATGACTCAAAAAAAAAAAAGATGTGGAGGACTGATTTAATTTAAAAAAAGCAAACAGAATCAGTTAAAAAGAGCTTTTTGGCATTATCAAACATCGTTCTACCAAACCGTGTATTCTGGACAATTAAAAAATAGATAGCTCTGCTGTAGGGTGGTGGTGATTGAGAACAAGGATATTTTTGTTTATATATTACCCATTTTATTAAATTGATCAAAGACATAAATATATTTACATTATCTATATTTTATACTTAATTTTTATACTTAATAAATCACAGCAGCATTGGGGTTAAGACTTCAAACACATGTGAGCTGATTTAGGAATCTTGATTTTGGTTCTAGGGATATAATTTGTACGTCATACTTCAGTCCACTAAAACATTTAAGCACCTTTGCTGTAAGCAGAGCTACCTACGGTACTTGCCCATTTGTTTGGGTCTGTAGCTTTTACTGCTCTTTCCTTAAATCAATTTGCAGCTGCTCATCACAAAGCACTGTGCTCTAACATGAACAAGAGGCTCTTCCAGGCTTTCTTAAACTCCTCTTGGGTCCATGCTGCCAACAAAAATAAAATTGTTACTGAACATGATTGGAGAAAAACTTAATAATCACTGTAGGTTTTAAAATACTCAATAGTCACTTGGTTCTCATGCAACAACACAGCTACTGGTAAAAATCCTATGAAAAGCTACTCAATAGAAATCCAGAAAATCAAATCCAAAGGCACCAATTTATTGTCTGGTTCCCAAGACACTTGCAACAAGTTTATAAAAACTGCTAGTTAAAAACAAAAAATGATGGATTTTTGTCTTTTCTCCATTTTTCTCTCTCCCTGGTCACAGCAAACTGATGGCCACACAAGATATCCTGTGAGGCTGTCCCTCATCATGTATCAGATGGCCTCAGCTGAAGGCGGGGTGAAGTGGTGGAGAGTCTCCAGCACGCCTGGCAGCCCAGCTTGGAGATTGCCGTTTGCAAGAGAAGGGAATGTGCCAGTTTTCACAGATCCGTACTTGCAGGAGGAGACCTAGACCTGTGAGGCAGCACCCTGCCATCCAGCTCCTGGCTGGCACCCAGATGCCGTGACTAATCCTCCAGTGGGGGAGGCATTCAGCTGAAGGGATCCATCTCTCATTCCTCAAGCCCTCAGCAAAATCCCCAAATGAGCCTCTGTTTCCATAGGACAAATTAGGGGCTCACCAGACACATTGGGCTCCCAAGATCTGTTCAGAGATTTTGAGGAGCACTGGTATCACATATGCTTAGGTAGAATAGGACAACTTCCTGTCTTGCAGGTCTCCTGGCCTCTCTTGGTTTTTTGGACCCTCAGCTAATTTCCAGCCCCAGCTGGATATGAAAGGCAGGTACCAATTCCTCCTTGGCACCAGGCTGACAGTACAGAATTGAAGACTGCTATGCTAAGTCCAAGAAGCTGGGAAACCCAGGTTTCTTGTGCTCACCAGCAGTGTCACCTTGATATTCCGTGGGGAAGGATCAGGGCAGGCTCAGCAGTGGTCATGGTGTCCCCACATCACACACAGCCAAGCCCAACACCCATAATGCACATGGGGCAAACCTCAGGGCTCTGGGCTCCAAAGGTGAGCAAGCAGTTCGGCCGTGCCATCACTCATCCTTACGCCTGCAAGCAAAACTCTTTTATTCTTTATTCCACTGCCAGTCTTCTGAATCACTGTGTCCTTTCCCTGCTTCCCCCTCACTTGCACTCACATCTAGCTTGCTTATGTATTTTAAAAGGTGAAAAAAATGCAAAGTTTTCTGCCTACAGATGTTTTGGGATACTCCTGCCTTTGCCATCTTCATTGGGCAAGGCACACAGTGCAGCAGGAATAAAAATGTGATTTTTTTTTCTTGATCTTTATGCTAATAATTTCATACTAAACAGAGAAATAATTTCAAAATACCAGGAAAGCAATTAAAAGAAAAAACCAAACTTGACATGTAATAAATAATTTAACACCTCACCCTGACGCAACCTGCAGTGTCTTTCAGTCAAGTTATGTACAGTCATCAGTTTTTGTGGTGCTTTGCATAATTTTCATTAGTATAAACACAGTAATAATAAAACACACACATAGACACAATTTTCTGGCTTTTCAGTTCATTATGAAATACTTTACCTCTGGGCAGATGACTAATATGCCCAGAAGTAAAGTATGCTATTAAATTTCTCTATCCTTGAGTTGTGTCATAGCCAAAAAAGGGTGCAGTCACTCATAATCTTTATTAAATGAGCTGAATACACCCACTCAGGGAAAATGCTGTTGTATGACTTTAATGTGTCCTGCAGCAGCATTAACATGCTTTTAGGTTGTTCACCTCCATATTGTAGAGCTACAATAATAAATCCATGGTGAAAACTGGGGGAAATTCCCTGCCTCTTCTGAGTAGTTTGGAAGGCATTACCCAGAAGGTTTAAATTCCTGCTTAGCAGAAGGAAAACTTCGCCCCACATTGTATTGTGAAACTATGGAGTTTATGTATCTGGAGATATAGTGAACTCTCGCAAACTATTTGAGTGAGGCAATATAATTCTGAAGAAAGTTTTAGTTTTACCTGTTTTGTGAAACACGTTCATATAAAATTGCAATCTTCTTATGGATTAATCTTTAGCTGAATAGACATTAAACTTTAATTGTTTCTTGATTTTATTACTGATTCTGTCTAGAACTAGACATGAATTCCTATGTTTTTTGCTTTTAAACTGAGGAAGGAAAACACACAACCACTATAAATCATAAATAGGAAATCCTATTTATATAACATAAAAATATATCACAAAATCATTTGTGAATATAATTTCAACCAGAACTAGCCTATTTTCAAGGTGGAATAGAAAACACTTCACCAGCCATTAAAATGTCTCTATAGATACTAGGTGGGTTAAGCTAGTAACCTCAACTGGAAAGGAGTTTTCTCTGGTGACTTGCAATGAAGAAATTTCCTTGTCATTGTAGTTACTTTTTCTACCCTTAGAACTAGTCCTATTGAGTGTTGCATGAATGATTCAAAGGCATTTAGAAAAACAACACAAATCTATTTGTTCATACAGGGAATTCGGGATATATTCTCGTAGCAGCTGACAGTGACCATACTGGAAATGAATTCACCTTATAAACAAGCCTGATTGAGTGTCTTGTTGTAAATGAAGAATCATCTGGTTTGCTTGTGTTTAGGGATATATTTTTGCTTGGGTAAGAAAACTATTTTTAAGTTAAAAAAGAGATACTCAGAAAGCTATTTCTAATATTTGTCATTTTTTTCTTTCCAAGCTTGCACTTTTTGAAATTAATTAGGAATATTTTAGACATTTTATTTTGTAATTAAGAGTTTCATCGTTCACTCATTGGGTCATATTCTAGAGATAATGTTGTAAATTCTAGGAATTCTAGAAAATCCTAGTTATTCTAGTAACTCCAGTAATATAATATTTAAACTCTAGTAATTCTAAGAAATATTTATTGCAGCAAAAGAACAATATGAAAACTAAATTTTAACTCTTTTCAAGAAAGAAAAAGCAAAATTCTTTTAATAACTTCATCAGTAAGAGTGCCTTCCTTTACCCCTACTTATTGGTACATTGGATTACAGTAGAAGTACCTGAATTAATGAAATAACGAAACATGAACATGAACAGCATCAACAAAAGAACAACTATCAGCATGGTAATGAATCAAGGGCCTTGTTAAAAATTGCTCTTCAAGATGCGCATTTATGGTGAATGCCTTGGCTTTATGACTTTTATCCAAAGCCTTACAGTGATGTGTAATATATCCTTAATTTTCTATGCAGCAACATTTCTCATCTCATTTCTTAGACATAAATTACCTAAGGTTGATCTTTAAAGAACTTTTAAAGTGTCTAAATGCTTAATGGGGAAGATAAAGAAATATGACTGTGACTAGAATTCTACTGAGATAAAGACTAAATTGCCAAAACTACTCTACTAATGAAAGGCAAAACCACCCTCTTTATCTTATTATGCTTATCACAATAGTAAAAGTTTATACCATGTAACTCTTTTAGTTTATTGTTCTGGTTTTTTATAACTTGCAACCTCATTCAAAACAGACGCGATCAAAAACAAAACAAAACAAAAACGCACAAAAACAACAACAACAAAAAAAATTACCCTGAACACTATGTGAATTAAAGCAAAGTAAATATTTCAAGCCCTTCTTTATGAAAATCACTTGGCCTCAAGCGTTGTTAGTAAACCTAAGTGATTAAAAATTAGGGATGTATGAATAACTGTTATTTCAAAATGCCAGGCTAAAGACAAAGACAAGACAGCAATTGTACAATTGTACAGTTCTTATTAAGGTAGCAAACCAGCAATTCACAAGCACATTAGAAAAAAATATGGATAATTTAGATGTCAAGCTGACACATACTGGACCGGCTTCCTTACCTCTTAAAATTCGTAAGTCTATATAGGTCTTAAAGTATGATTCAGATCTCATAATTTAATGAAACAAACTTAATCAGAGGCATTCATTAAATAACAATTCTGATAAAGAGATAATTAAGAATGACGAATTGAAGACCTACTTTCTTTTCCTCTATCATTCTGTGAAAAGTTCTACAAAGGTGTAATTTGCTAGTTAAATTGTGTGATCCAAATCAATGTTTCAGGCATGTAATTGCATGGAGTTTTGCTCTTCTTGAAGAAATCATGGAAATTTCCATGAGAATTAAGGATGTACTTCCTTTTTATTATTTTTTAAACTGTCTTCTCATTTAAGATATTGATAACATATTTTTCTGTACTGTCTTAAAAAGGAATGGACTAAAAGCAGGAAAGACTTAGAATTTGGAGTATATAGGGATTGTGTATTTGAGAGATTCTTTCAGGAGTAAGCTGGTCTTTACTTTAAGAGCAGCAATGTACTCAACTGCACTCTCATTTCTGTCCCTGTTCATGGAAGGACAAAATCACATATTCTATGTGAAGGGAGTATTTCTGCAATTTTGCACAAATTTTGCCTAAATTTTACTTAAATTTTGTTCTCCTCCCCTTTCCTCCTTGTTTTTATGTGCAAAATAAGGTCTTAAAAATTAGTGAAGACTCAGTTTAGATGTTTTTGCTGCTTCTTCCTGATGCAGATAATTTCTGCAACCATGTGAAGAATTAAATATTATTTGGTATTGCATACTGCTGTGAATGGAAGTGATTACTGTCTATCTTTGAGAAGCTCCATCATCAAAAGGTTAGATGATAACTTGATTTGTTAAAAAATACAGAATGTTTAATATATTTTCATAGATGGATAGAATTTATCCTTCCAAATTGCAAATAAGGCTGAATGCAGTGCATAATTCTTTACGATAAGGGAAATTACAAACTAGAAATCATCCGTCCAGGTAAAAAAATCCCACACTTCTATTTTTATAATTTTTAAGGGGTATACCTAAAATTTCTGGTTTATTCAAGAAGGTTTTCTAGTTTACTCCATAATAGACCTAGATTTCTTGCTTAAGGAGTATACGTTTTCTGTGGTCCATTCACTGCTCTTTTCTTTGTCTGGTTTGCTTTGGGTTTTTTTTCATGTTTCTAACACTATTGTCATTAACACTATCGTCTGACCAGTCTGATGTGAAATGTCTTTATGACATCACTGGGATACTAAGAATAAGAGGGGGAAAAAATCAATTGGAGTCTCATTCAACTAAAGTTGAATCTTTATTACAGAATTTTTTTACAAATTACCCAACTGCAAACCACTTTTCCAGCTGCTGATTCCTACCATTTGCAGTTGGCAAGTGGAAAAGCTAAGAACAAGTGCCACAGAGACTGCAGTTTTTGTACTTTCCCAGAAACTTTCTCTTTGTTTTACTGCCCTGTATTAATAATTACTTTTTCTGATTTGTGATTGACTACTTGTACGCTCTATTATTTTCAGAAATTGCTCAGGTAGCCACAGCTTGAGATTAGCACATCCTTAGAAATGTGACTAGTAATTCAATTGTAGTTATTTAGCTTCAAGTTGGTAACACTGAGTTAACCATTTCCCTGTAGTGGGACTTCAATTCCATGTGGGGAAGGTTCTGTGGATTTTCCAGTTTTCAGAAGTTTTCTAGAGACAATACTGCCATGGGCTGCAGCTATTAAGATATTCGCGACTGATATTCAGCCTTGCAGCAGTTTGGATGGCATGCTGATTTTCACATGCTGACCATAACTCAGAGACATTTAGCACCTACCTATCACAACTTTGCTCAGCCTGTGTTATTAATCCTTGTCTGGAGAGTAGCTAAAATCACCATTTTCATACCCATGTTTTTGCGTACTGTGGCTACTCTTCTCTGACTGCTCTAACATGTCTTGTTGGCATCAGTAACCCCCTGAAAGTTGGGAGTAATGGGTAACGACGCCTGGATATGCCTCTCCTCCATGCCTATTCTCCTGGCAGTCTACACAGGTCTTTTTCAGGCTGATTTAAGCATACCCTGGGAAAGTATATTAGACTAGTAATCCATGAAACTGGAATATCTTCCAAATTGACATTCTGACTGTTTTACAGCTTTACATTCTCTTTATGTTTCTTAGCTAGACGTAAAGACGCAGACAAAAACTCCTTGACTTCATACCTCAATGTCTCCACTACTTTTACAAGAGAGGTGACGTGAAGACACAAAAACATATTACGATCATGGAAAATCCCAAGAACTTTGAGTCATGACAGAATGCTAAGTATACACGGCCTCTACATAGGATAAACTACTTAAGTATCCATTTGTAACATTTTCTTATCTGAAACTGTTTAAGCATGGTCCTATGCCCTGAAAAAATCTATCCCAACTATGTCTGAAATTTCTGGGGTTAACATGAGGGTGGCAAGATTTACAATGTCAAACTATCTCCTATTTTGTATGAACAGTGATAAACTCCTAAGTACTACTGGAGCACAACCTTTATTAGACATGACCGGACCAGACTTGTTCTTCTATTGTAGCTCAAGATTAAAGCATTTGTTGCAAATTTTTTTTAAAGTAATCCTCTCTCTGGCTGACTCATAACAGCTGTTAAGTAACTAGATATTTAGCTTAAGATGAACTGAACCTATAAATTTAAAAGTGATATAATAACCAACCCCTTCATACATAGCAAAATGCTTTTGTCATCATTTGAATGCTTCATGCTGACATCACTACCTGCATTTGATTAAACTGATCCAAAACCATAGTTGACAAAAGATGATACCAATGGTGATTGTGTATTTCTGATGCATTATGGAGGAGGAATGAGGAGTGAGAGGCACCATGTGGTGGGAGACAGAAAAGTTGACATAATGTTCTTGAAATGTCCAAAGGATTGTTCCCAGTTTGTTGCTATGTGTTTCAACGGCAACACATGCAAAAAGTACACATGCATTGGTTTTCCTTATTTTCTTTATCCACTTTGCTAGTTATCTGGTAGTCCCTCTTTCCTTCCACAGGGCTGGCCATGAAATCATAGTTTTGTTGGTGGTATATTCACCTTTTTTTTTCTGCCCTCTCAGAGGTTCTGATTTGTCAGAAACTTCTTAACAGTAATATTACCTGGTGCTCCTGCAGCAGCTCATTGTTTCTTGACCATAGTGCCTCAAAAGTGTTGACTTTTTCTGATGGGAGAAGTGGACACCTAGAGAAGTAAAATGATTAATGTAGAGCAGATTCAGTCTTTATATTCATAGCCCCCTCCTAACTTACATCACAAGTAATCTTCAGGCTTTTTTTTTCCCCAATGAAGAGACGACATGCATATAAAGGCTTTTATTGAAACAAAACTATGTAAAAACTCAGCCAGACGAAAAAAAAGCTTTTCTTTTCTCTTGTTGACAAAAGTAACTTGCTTCCTTTTCACATACACTCTTGTTTCAATTTGCACTGGTCCTAAGATCTCCTTTAGCCTTTTCAATAATATTTGAAAAGACATCTACTGTTGGAATTAACTCTAGGAAGTAAGAGGAGTTTTTTCTGTGTGCACAGGTTTCAGAATACTGAAGTAAAATGAAAATTTTAAAGATCACGGGCACATTCCTGAAACCTTTTAAAAAGACACTCAGCTGTAAGCCTGTGTAAAATGTCTTAGGATTTTAAGGTTAATGATTTGAGTAATGTGTTGTCTCAGTGCAGACCTGAATTCATGAGATAATAATTCATACCCAGAAGTGAAAATGCTCAGTTATGTTCTTCCCACAGTAAACATGAGAGCACCAGTGTTTGCAGGCACCAGTGGCTTCAGGACATGTAATTTCCTTCTGTTTTGAGCTACATTTGGGATTGGTATCATTGGGAAGTCAAAGAGTGCTTAGTTATGCTGTACTCTGTGCAAACATTAAGTGAAATAACAGCTTTTTTGAGACCTGATAGAGCACAATAAGGCAGTGACACAGATGCATCTGTTGTGTGAGCCAGCTGATAGTAAATCTCACTAATGTAATTTGTTGTTCTCCTCTGAGTGTAAGGGGGCAACCAGAGAGAAAGTCCGAAGGTGTTCACCTGAAAATGAGGTGAAGGAAATTCTGGCACCATGAACTACTCTGCAGTATCAATCACTTTATTGATAAGAGAGAAGTAGAGGCTGGTGTGGGAAAAACCTTGACAGTGACAAGAAGTCACCTATATTTGGTAAGGAAGACAGGAAAAGAAAGAAGCAATGTGGTATTAAAAAGACTGAAGTCATCTAAGCTGCAATATGAGAACATAATATTTTGCAGCATCAAAGCCAGAATGGAAAGGGCTGGTCTAAACTCCTGCTTATCAGTCACAGATAATAATGTTGTGATGAATATGTGGCATTTTAAGAGTTGAAGAAATCAAATGTGTTGTTTGGAATAGCCATACCCCTGAGAAAGAGAAAACAGACAACGAGACTATCAATTCAATATTACAGATCAAGTGCCTGTGAGGCAGGTAAGCATAAAGAAAGGAAAGTAAGGAAAGTCTGCCAAAACAAAGGCTCAAAACCTCCTAAAGAAATGTAAGAGAGATGGCACAAGACTTATTTTTGAGAATAAAATTGGCCTAGAACAGTCTGTGGTTGCCTTGTTTCTCTCATGTAGCCTTATCTTTTTGTAACTTTGAGGATTAAATAGGAATATCTCATATAACATTAAAAAAAAATCACAGACCTCTACCAGGTCAAGTGAACTTATATTCCTCTATCAGCTAATCAAACAGAGTAATTTTTTTTACTCATTTGAAGAATGTGTGAAGTAACTCAATTCAAGAACCCAGTGATTACAAGTGTCAAGTGCTCAGTGATATTTTAACCAGGGGAAAATTAACCTGAATGTTACTGGAAGTAAAACCACTTAACAAAAGACATGGTCAAAATGGTAGTAGGAATGGAGAATTACATTCTGATCTGGTCCCAGGAGGCCATGCCTGCACAGCAGTGAATAGCCTCACAGAGATATGACAGCTCTCTGACCTCTCCTTGCGCAACCTCTCATTTAAGCTACACAGGCACTGCTTCTGTATACATAGCCTGGTTTCCCTTGGGAAACTGAACTGAAACCATACTGTTTCAACTGTAATAATGGTGTTAGTTCCTCTCTTTTCCCATTCCTTAATAACTCGTTATGAAATCTGAGTCAATACAGCCAAGTTCAGAGATGTTTTTCACGCAGGCAGAGGAAAGAGGCTGACAGTGAGGCTGCAGAGAGGGGCACCAGCCATCACCCCCAGTTGTGAATATAATGCCCAAGAGAGGTCCTGGCCACACACTGCCTCTGCCCAAGCTGAGACCAGGGCTTCCTCCTGGAAGAGGATGTGAAGTGATGGGAAGGGGCAAAGGGAATGTAGCACATTGCACCATGTAAAACTGGCTTTTATTAGCAGTGCTCCTCACACAACAGCAACTGCTCCACAGCTGCAGTTTTACAGCTCAGGGTGAGGATTTCCAGGGGCTCTGCTTCAGGGCTATGAACAGCTCAGTGACCATCTGTGGGGTCTTCACTTAGCTGTCAGAAAAAATAAATAGCCATACAGTATCCAGCACTTCTGGAAGAGGAGGAACAGTTTTCTTACAGTCTTCTCATCTTTCACCCTCTCCCTTTGCACACCTTTATGTTCTGCCAAGTGTTCCCTCTTAAACAGATACACATCTTTGTCCGAGACTTAATTCCTGTCATCAGCTTCGCTTTCTCTGCAATCATCATGACGTTGAAATCACTAGTGAAATGTACAAAAAATGTTTGCAAACACGCATCAGCGTGGCTTACAAACACATGCTTGGAAAGTAGACATTTTCAGCTCTTTAGCGCCTCCCATTTTTGCTCTATGTAGCGGCTGTGCTCACGTCATGGTTGCTTGTGGCTTTGGAAGATAGAGTATTTTTAGATTATTGGCACCAGAAACACAGGAGAGACTGGCTCAGAAGTCTAAGCCAAGCTCCATGCTGAGTAAAACCTTTGCTTAAGAAAATGGTATTTTCTTCTGGCTCCTTCTCTCCCCTCCACTCTCCAGCTGGAGAATTCAGCTTTTTTACCTCAGGCAAAAAGCCATGGGGAAACTGATACTTTTTTATTTTATTATTTAAACATAACTATTGGTCAAATTTACACAGCTTTTAAAGGTCAGCCCTGAGTCCACTGTCCCTCCTCAAATCCATGTCCCCTTCACACTCATTAAACTACATCTTGTACCTGTTTTTTAATAGACACATACCAATACACAGCTGGTGATGAGAAAGGTAAACAAAGAGAGGCAGAAGCAATGTGAGTCCATGCAAAAGCTTGTAGTAGTTGTTCTTCAGAACAGAAAATCTAATGCTTCTCTTTCTTCTTCAGGAAGGACTTTCTCTCAAGAGAGTCCACAAACACTGGCAAGCAAAAAGGCAGGGAAGAAGTAAGTCACAAGCTGGAGAAGCCAGATGATATCAGTAGAGTTTTTAGTAGACAGTAAAACACAGCACAAGCTGCACGCCTGTAGCATGTGCAGCTTTGAGAAGAGTGTCTAGCCCTTTCTCTCAGATAAGATAGTGTCATGAAGGTCCAGTATTAGAGAACAAGAAAAGGAAAGCAATATACTTCAATTCCTGGCTCATGCCACAGGTGAGGCATGGGTTACTGGGGAACATGTCATTTACAGGAAAAAATACCTGAAGGTGTGTGTTGTGGTTTAATATTGGCCAAACACCAGGCACCCATGAAAGCCATTCCCTCGCCCTCTTCTGCTACAGTTGTACAGAGGAGAGGGGAAAAAAACAACGAAGGGCTTGTGAGTTGTGATAAGTACTGTGAGAAAAACACTCTAAGGGTAAAAAAAGGTTCAGCTTTAAAGGTATAAAGTAATTTTATTACTAACAGAGTCAGATGAGAATAATGAGAAGTAGAAGAGGCCTTTAAAACACCTTTTTTCCCCCCATCTCCTCTCTCCTTCTCACCAAGAGTGCAGGAAGACAGGACATGGGGGTTCGTTATTCAAGATCTTTTTCCATTCACTCGGGAGAGGAATCTTTCCTCTGCTATGACATGGGGTCCCTTCCACAGGAACAGGACCAGTCATGCCAAAACTGTTGGGTCTTGAGTCACTCATCCACTGGGTTCAGTCTTTCAAGAATAGGCTGCTCTAATTTGGAATAGGCTGTTCAGTCTTTCAAGAATAGGCTGTCTCTATCTCTGGAAGCAGGGGCCCTTCTCTGTCTATTCAGGTCTCCCACTGGATCACAGCTTTCTTGAGCATCCACGTGCTCCAGCGTGAGCACTTTTCCTATGGACTGTGAGTGGATCTCTGCATGAACCTAATGTATTACACAGGGACAATTTGTTTCATCATACTCCTCACTACAGCTTGCAGAGGAATCTCGACTCTGATGCCTGTAGCACCTTCTCCCTCTCTTTTTTTTTCTCTCTGACCTTGGTGTCACCATGTTTTCTCTCACATGTCTTAATTTCCTCCTTTTCTCTGACCAGAAGTAAAACTGCTGCTCATAGGTACCATTGCCAACAAGTTTCACCAATTCAAAGTATTCTGCAGAATCCCGCTGAGCCAAGAGGTCCATCTTGTCTAGGCTTCACCCTGGGGAGGTGCCTGCCACCTTTGCACTATTGGCCCTGTGCCCCCACTGCCTGCGTGCAGTGGCAGCCAGCATGGCGCTGGTGCTATGTAACACCTCTCTTCATGCAGGGCATCGGGAAGGAGAAGCCACCACTGCCACCCCTGCCCTTCTACCTGTGGCACTGCTGGCCAGGAGTGGCTAGGCAGGCCGGGCCCGCCACAGGCTGTGCTGAGACAGTGGCAGCCACAGCGGTACATCACCATAGGCTCCACCACGATGGTGCTGGCAGTGGCGCCCCATCATCCCTGGAAAAAAACTGCGCTTGCCCTGTTTTAATTTTCTCCCTAAATACATCAAACAGAGGTGTTACCAACCTCTCTATTTGGCTCAGAAGCATGTTCATCCTCAGAGCCATCAGGGATTCGCTCTGTCAGACATGGTGGAAGCTTCCAGCAGCTTCTCACAGAGGGCCTTCTCACAGGCCCTCCCTGGCAATGGAAAACCAGGCTGTGCCAAGTCAAGACAATGTGACATGTATGACATTGCAAACCCACAGATCATGACATGATATTTTTGAACCCATGCGTACAAAGATAATCCCCCAGTTACAGAAGATCCTTTTGGTCTGTATGCATTGATACAAACACATACGCTGATGTGTGCTTACATGTGGCCATCAGGTACTCTTAGAAGGGCCATGGGGCAAACTTCCCAAACAAACTGAGGTGTAATGAAGCCTTTATTTGTCTTATCATGAGAAGAGCATTAGCCCAGGATCTCCTTCTCCAGGGAGATAGAGTGGCCAGCTCGCTCAGACCAAGGGGCCTTGGGTCAAGCACCCAGCAAGCAGGGTGATATTCAGCTCTTATAGTGATTAGCCGGCTCTTATGATTTCAGCTTTGCTTGCTAGGTAGCCTGCCCTTAGCTCTAGGCTTCAGCAGACAGAGAGAGAGAGGAGAAAAAGCAGAAGCAGGCTTTTCCACGAAGATGGCTTTATTTGAGGGGGTCCATGAAGGGTGTCTGCTCAGCTTCTTCTGAGTTAGTATGGTACAGTATGCTACTTTTATAGCCTTGGCAAGGATCCAAGCTTGACCAATGGCAGAGGGTTAGAATGACCATGAGTGACCAATGGTGAGGGATTAGGTACATACATAACTGACCAATAGTAGGATTAACATAATTTTTTCCTTATAAGGGTAAAAGATAAGTTCTGAGTCGGGGGATCAGGAACTTCTATGCTGCTTGTGTCAGCATTCTTATTGTTAGATTCTCCATGGTGCTTTTGGTAAACCTGTGGGGTTTACTACAGAAGTGTATATTTTTGAGTCTGCTGCAGTTAGCAACTCTACTTATATGTAGTCATCATGCTATTAATTCACTCCAACACAGCCCAAATTCTTCCTCTGAAATGGAAACACAGGTATCTCCAGGGTTAGCAGGATAGAGAATTTTGGTTTATTCCGCTTACTACATCTGATCCAGCTGATAATTACAACTTGTGATGCTTTTAATTTATGATATACAATTGTGTTCAAGACAATTGTATTTCATAAAAATTATATACAAAAATAAAAGATCTGCAAAAATAAAGGTCATAAAAATTCAGATATAAATTGAACACTTGCCAAATGTGAAGTCATGTATTGCATTTTATGTGATGTATGTTTTGTGAAGAGTAGACTGTCTAATAGTTTGAACACTGAAGAGATAAACTCAATATCAATAAGTTGTGATGTTCTCTGACACAATGGAGAGACTACTTAACTGTTGATAGGACACCTTATATATCCAGGAGAATTGCAAATGAACATTTTCTATGTCAAGGCTTTTACATGTTTGTCATGAGATGAACTTTCATAAGCATGTGGAGTTTCCCATATTTTCAGTACCTTATTGCTCCATTGTCATGATGAAGCCAAAATTTCATGCCAAGGGTCTGAGATTTGGTTGTGGAACAACTCAAACATTTGCCTAACTCCATGAAGCAGTCTGTGGTTAGCTTTCCTCATCCGTTCCATCTGATCTGTGTCAGTACTAGAAGAGAAATTTCATCCACAGGTCCTTGGGGTTTATTGTCTCTCAGACAACAGAAAATTCAGTGAAGACCACTTTGTTCCTAGACTAAGAACTGTATATTTGCGTTAAAAAGTCTCAGTTTTCTACTCAGTGAGCTGTGCTACAAGACCAATGTATTTTCCCTCAGACTGCTATGCCAGAAAATAGCTGGGCTAAGAGTCATTTAGTCAAACTGCTGGGGCTGTTGGAACTTCTACTTGACAAGGAGAAAATTTTCCACGTTATTGCAAATTTTTATTGTCTTTGTGCACCAAGTCCTTCTTTAGAGACTAGAGAAAATAACACACTAGTCCAGAGAAGAAGTATTTGAATATTGTGTTCATGCCAGTATTTGCAGTTCCTCCATTAGAACAGGTTTCTTTAGTTATTTATATTTAGTTGCTAAATTTAGTATGCCACAAAACAGAGCAGTAGAACCATCACTAGTAATCACAGCACATCTTCTATTACCCTTTTTGCTTCATAATTAAAAAAAAATTAATTCTATTCATTTACATCTCCATTTTTAGGCCACCTGGAGCATTTTAGAGAGGCAGACCTTGCTACAGACTGTTCGACCATTCTAGCATGTTGAATGTCACTCTGTGTGCTGACACAGTATTAGACCTATAATTGATGAGTGCCTCTGGGGATGGGTGGAGGGAGCACAGGCAGAAAGTTTTGGAGAACTCATGCAGAGGTAGCAAGATAAGCTCTGGAGGTGGGGAGGCATGATCATGAAGAGGTATTGCCCAGAAAAAGAAAAAGGAGCTATTAATATGCCAGGTCTATATAATGATGTTTAATAGCATATGCAATGTGACAGTTTATGCAACAGCAATATATGAATATAATGGAGGCATGACAACAGTGTTTGAAGTTATGGTGCAGCCCTGTTTAATTCTAAGATAACTAACTTTGATGATAGCAGTGGGTGTCTACAACAGCCTTCGCAGCATGCAGTCATGGAAGAGTTAGTAGTACCCCGCTATGGTTATGATTGCTGCACCCAAATTCCAGGATTTTTTTTGGTGCTGAAAGGCCTGCCTTTGTTCCTGAGCATCCCTGTTGATGGCTTAAGGCCTCAGGATGTTGCATGTGGCCAGGGTAATCTGCTAAAAGAACAGCCACCATAGCAGCTGATGCTTATGACCTGGTGGTAACAATGCTGGCCCTCTTCCGCTGACCCCACCCTTGATTTTTCCGTTTAACTGCTTAGACAATATGACCTATGGCTCTCTGGTCTTCATTCACTCCATTTTCTGGACAGATTCATCATTACTGAGTCACTTGCTGAGCTGATCCAAAAGTGACAAATCTTAACATCTTCCTATTACCATGTCTTCGTCTTGCAGCTCTTCCCCAGGGGACACCATTCCCTGAAACCACTCAGAGGTCAGATGTGATTTCTGCTTTCATTGGTCTACACACCATAAAGATGCCATTTTTGCATTTTCTGTCCTAAGTTCTACAAATCATATTAAATGAGCAAGAGAATAAATCTTTTCATGACAGTATCAGCAGTTTAATTGTTGTCTTACAAATACAGTGATAATGACAGAAGAACAGAAAAAAATTTTACTCTGACAAAGATAAAACAAAATAGCACAGCTTTGGAGAAACAAAGCATGTAACTTAACCAAACAGAAGTAATGATGTTGTGTTGTGTTTGTTATATTGTTCTGCTCCCCCCTGCCTGAGTTGGTTTGTTCTGTTTCCCCTTAAGTTACAAGTGGTTCTGCCCTAGTTTTCCCCCGTCTCTCTGTTAAGAGCCTATCGCCTGATTCCTGTGGTACCGAAGGTATCCAGTTATTCCCCTCCCCGATCACCCTAGAAACCTAATGTATCTTCCCCTTGGTCCCTCCCCTGCGCTCTGCCAGTCACTCCCTGCTGCCACCTTTTCTCCAGAACCTTCTGTCTTGGGCACAGAGGGATTGGCTCAGATGCTGGGGCCCCTCCTTCCAGTAGTTCTGATTGATTCTTTTGGTATGTCTGTCTTATGTACCCCACTCCCCCCTGGATTCCTATTTGCTACCCGGTTGGTTCCACTCCCACCACCCACTCCCTTTATAGTGCCTGAAACCCCTCTGACTTTCTCTTCAGTTGCTGGCTTCCCTGGGATCTCTGTTAGAACCTGGACTTGCCCCAGTCAGAGCGTGCTCTTTGTTTCCCGTTGTCTGCAGCCTTCCTTTGGCTTCGTCCTGCACCTGGCAGCGTCTGCCTGCATATCTCGGGACGCTGCCTGAGGCGCTGACCTGAAGTGAGGCTCTCGGGTTAAGTGCCCCCCACTGCTAGCGGCTGCTGACCGACTAGCCGGGACGGACCTCTCTCAAGCCGAACCGCTGCATCATGCAAAACATAACAGGATGCCAGCTTAGCTTTGCAAGGCCGACAAAGCAGAAGTTATGCAAAGCGACCATATTGCTTTGGTTGCTCAAAATGATAGCTGAGGAACAGGCACCTAAAAAGGACACTGGACATTGAAGACAAACCCCAAAGGACCATATAAGTACTTCCAAAAAGAGGATATGACTCTGTAAAATAAAGCCATTCACGTACATCCCAGTAATCAGGGATAGCCAATGAGTGTGCCATCAGTGTGTATGATAAAACTCTCAGTTTTGAGCATTTACCCAGCATTCAGGGTACTCAGTTAGAGGAAGGATTCTGTGAGTGATCAGCACACTACAATAAAAAATGCAGCTTTCTAATACTCGAACCTGTGTTAGAAAGATTTTATATGGCCAATTTCTGTATCAATGTTAAGGCTTTATGGTTAGGCTGGGACAATGATACATTAGTATCTAGTCTTTCACCACAGGCAATTCTAAATCTGTTTCTTATGTTAACATAAATGAAGTTATATTAAGGTTTTACTGTGTGTCAGTGGTACTCTGCCCCACTGTGAATACAGACCCCTACAGATATTGTGTTTTCTCTTCCATATTTATATAAAGATTTTTTCTTTGTTTGATTCTTTCTGATATCATTTGCAATTTACAAAGTATGTTACCTTATGAGCTATGTGACATAGCGTGGACCATTTAAAGTGGGCAACATTTGGGGTTTTTTTGACTAAGTACTGATAGTAAATCTGATCCTATCTAAGTGGTTGCAGAGTTGGGGCTGAGCGTGGCAAAACAGCTACAACAGAGTGTATAACTCATCAGGTTAGTTTTGCTAGGACAGGAGATGGTTATTGTTGAAGGTTCTGAGAAGGAGGACTCGGGATGCAGGACCTCCATCCCTGTCACTCTTACAGGACACGGCTGACTGAGTTCACTAGTGCTTTTCCTCTCGCCCAACCAGAACCCAGTGAGGCCAAGAGCACCTTAAGCCTGATTTCACCTACTTTTAGGTAGGTGTGCTTTGTATGCACTTATTGATATTTTCTAACAAAAACCCTTACCCTTATTTGAATGGAAAATATCTTCCAGATGATCTTACTAGGAGACAATACTTGAGCAACTGTTTCCCTGTATATGACCTTTCAGCATTCACATATTCATTTTCTTGTTCTTCCAAGGCTCTGGGAATGAGTAACATTCCAAGCTGTAATTAGTAATGATCCCTCTGTGAAGTTAATACGATTTCTAGAAGAGCAGTTGCATATCTACTGCCTAGTAAAACATATGCCATATAATATAGCAAACACATTGCATTATATAATACAATCAAATGCACTACATTGTACCATACAATATATTGTACTTACTACAGTATATTGTGTTGTGCAATATATTGCACTTAATACAATACATGGTATCTTTTTCCAGGTGTGTGTTTATAAAGACATTTGGAATTTTTCTTGCTAGTATTTTTAACAAAACTATAAAATAAAGAATGGTAAATTTTCCCCCAAACCTTTTTTTTCCTTTCCATTTCTGCAGAAACTGAATGTTTAGTCCAGGCAGAACCTGTAATTTAGCTGTTCCATGGCTCCCATCACCTTTCAGTCACATTCCCAGAGGGTACTACAGCTTGCGTGATTGACTCCCACTATTGCCTAGCTGTCTTTTAAGTAATGTTATGTCTCCTATCCCATATCACAAAAAACTCTTTTTTTCCTGGGAAGCTCTAAAAAAAGTTGATCCAAAAAATCATCAAATTAAACATAAAATTAGTGAAAAAGGTAAGGTATGTTAGCATATAGCAGAGTGGAAAGTTAGGCCTATCCTGAAATATATTCTTGATTAGATTTTAAACTACACATGTGCTTTGAACACTTGTTGGCTTAATAAGGTATGTTTGATGGAAATAGCCATTTTTTCAGTATGAAGATTTTGAACTTATTTTTTTCCACTTTTCAGTTGCAGAGTATTGTGGCCTTACTGTGTTTTAATTACACTTGTGTAGAAATATCTCCCTACAATGATCATTTCTTCTTGGGAACACTGGCATTTGCATGTTGTTGAGTACATTCATTAAGGTATGTATGTGCCCAATTTTCAGAGAAGACATTAGCAGATCATTAATCATTTGTGTACATTTACTGCTAGTTTGGTGATTGAATTTATGCCAGCCTTACTAGAATGAGCTGTCACACAGCATTAGTCACTTTTTTTGCGTTACGTTGGTAACAGAGGAAGTAGAACTTCTGGGAATTATCCAAAGCTTTATTAGTGGTGGCGGCAGGCCTACACGTCTTTGAAATACCTCAAGGGATGGTGACTCAACCACTTTCCCTGTTCTAGCCTGTTCAAGTGCCTGACCACCCCTAAGCAGAGAGATTTTTCCTAATATCCAATCTAAACATCCCCACGTAAAACTTGAGGCCATTTCCTCTCATCCTATCACTTGTTACTTGCAAGAATAGACCAACCCTTGTCTCCCTACAACCTCCTTTCATGTCATTGTAGAGAGGGATAAGCTGTCCCCTGAGCCTCTTTTTCTCCAAGCTAAACAACTTCAGCTCACTCAGCTGTTCCTCATAACCCTTGTGCTCTAGACCCTTCAATTCACTGGCTCTTAAATCTGAATTTACAGTTTTGTTTTGTTTTGTTTTGTTTTAATTATATTCAGTACTTTATCATTTACAGGACTGACTCAGTAACCTCAATAACTAAGCTGTCAATAAACTGGTTAAAATCAGCATGATACCACTACTGATCCTCTTTTACCAGTTTGTAAATAGGTCTCCACCAAGAATTTAGACGCTTAATCACTGAAGTCTTGCTAACAAATCTTGGTAGTAACAACCATATATCTGTGTCATGTAGGAAGACTTCCAGATCCTCCCCATTTTCTTGAGCTTTATGCATTAATATGGAGGTAGCTTATATTAATTTAACATTTTGCTTGTAATAGTCTTACTATTCAATTATGATTATATTCTTCCTTCACAGTTCTCAAGCTCCATCAATGCAATGAAATATTTTCTGCCTGGAAAAATCATTCCAGATTTGTATACAAAAGTAATCAAAGTATCAACTGGTAATTATGAGGTGAATATTTGAAGTAAATTTATTGGGTTGCATGGTCTGGTTTTAGTAGCAGTGGGGCTACAGAGATATCTTCTATGAGAAGCTGCGGGAAGTTTCTTTCATGTGCCTGGAAAAATCCCTGGTGGCTCCAAAGAAGGACATGCTGCTAGGCTAATTAGAAATTATAGTAACACTTCTCTGATAATATATTTAAGAAGAATTCAAAACCAAAAGGGGTTGCAGAGTTGTAATTTTGACTAGAGAAGAGCAGAGAGAGAACATGTGAGAAGAACAATTCTGCAGACACCAAGGCCAGTGGAGAAGGAGGAGCAGGAGCCGCTCCAGGCCCTGGAGCCAAGATTCCCCTGCAGGCCCTGGTGCAGCCCATGGTGAAGCAGCTGTGCCCCTGCAGCCCATGGGGATTCACAGGGATGCAGAGATCCACCTGCACCCCATGGAGATGCCCATGCTGGAGCAGGTGGGTGCCTGGAGGAGGCTGTGACCCTGTGGGACACATGCAGAGAGAGGGGCCCTGGCCTCAGGCTGAAGCAGCCTGTCCTTGGAGGACTGCACCCAGTGGAAGAGTGACCCACACTGCAGCAGTTTGAGGAGGACTGGTGCCCATGGGATGGACCCACATTACAGCAGTTCACAGAGAGTAGTTGCTCCTGAGATGGAGCCATGTTGGAGAAGTTGATGGAAAACTGTCTCCTATGGGAGAGTGCCCATTGTGCAGCAGGGGAACAACTCCTCTTCCTGAGCAGTGGGAGAATGATGAACTGACAAAAATCAAAATATTTGAGTAAATTTCCTTTTATGGAACAGTTTTCCTTAAAAAATGTTTTCCTTAAGAATTGTTTTTCTCCTCATGCACAAAGTGACATTACACACATTTATGAATAATAATAATGTCTTACATTTTACAATCTTTTATCAGGAAATACTAATTAATCAATGGAACAGCAACTACGCATTCTGTTTTGCATTATTACGATGTTGGCATGCAGCTGACAGCTAATTGGAGAGATAGACAGAATATTTAAATATCAAATACCCTTCTTCAACCTAGTCAGAAAAGTTGCTCTGCATAAGAAGCATTTTCCATGCTGAAATGATTGCCAGGTAAATTTGCTGAAAATTTGTCAAGCAGCAAGTAGTTTATTTGGAGTCAGTATGATCAAATACCTACACAATGTTAACACAGAATCATGAAGTCACAGAAACTATACAAATTAAAATTTATTCCAGTGCATAATTTCTTGGAAAAAGCTTGTTGCACAAATGTATTTGCCACAGTACTGAAATAGAGTAAGGCATTGTGTATCAAATTGTTATCAGGAAATCAGGGGGTTTTCCAGTTTTCTTTGGAGTTTACTTTATTGTTGTTGTTATTGTTATTGTTGTTGTTGTTTTTCCAGAAACCTCAAAATGAATGTGGAAGAATTCACAAGGCAAACTGGAAAGATAAAATGAGATGAGCAAAACAGAAGACTAAAATAAAGGAAAATGGGTAGTATGGCTTAATGGTGGTTATGTTTGATGGTCATCATAGCATGGTGATGCTATGTTGTTGGTTGGACTTGATGAACTCAAAGGTCTTTTTCAATCCTAATGATTATATGATTTGTAAGATAGGAATATAAGATAGGAATATATGATCTGAGCTTTACAATGAAAATGAAGGGGGAAAGTACAAAAAGTAATTAAACGTGCTAATGGAAAACAAAAAAGTAGTGTGGTAAGTCTGTACTCCTACTGCCCAAGGATACATTTTTCCTCCTTTTAGCTTGTGGGTTAAATCAATAAGAAAATTTTTTCCAGACTTTGCATTTTATTTTATGTTGTCTAGTCATTACATCCTGCAGATATGAAAACTATTATCACTGTTCAGAAAGGGTACCAGTTGCTGCTTTGGCCAGAATATAACAAACTAAGAATCCTGAAGACTGTTTTTCAGTACATTTTTTTTTCTCTAACAATAAAATGACAGTGCTTTAGTCTTCTCCTTTGGAAGAAGTTGTTGGAAAGAATTGTTTATTAACTGTCTCTTCCTATTCTACCCAGCCACGTTTTCATAGATCTCAAGGGAACCAGTATTTTTGAGACTTCTGTCCTCTTGGATTGGAATGGCATTGGACAGTAAAATAGAAGGAGGTGAGAAAGACAGGTGCAGATAAACAAAGAGGCATAATATGTGGTCCAATATGTCCAGTTGTCTCCAGGAAAATCCTCTAAAATGACTATGTGAAGCAATACTTAATTTTTTTCTATCCTCATATGCCCCCTTGCTCTACTTTGTAGAGAAATGTAGAGGCCAAAAATTATTGAATAGGTTCATTTGTCTGTAAGGATCACAAGACCCTTTTCTCTCTCTGTACAAAGTGCAAAGATCCTTTCACATTAAATGAGCACATGCTCTGTTTCCATATGTCTTGTCATCTTCCTTTATGGTCCAGGACATCGGAGCACATGCAATGCAGAGCATAAATTCATCGCAAGAATACTTTGCTTCCCTTTCAGTTTCTTACTGGCTTGGAGAGATAGCTAAACAGAAGTTTCCCCTTAAAGAATATCAGCTGAAAAAATAAATTAGATAATTAGCTAAAAGTAGCTCATCATATTTGCTGTGTATTCTAGTCTGTTGCTTGTTTTTCTTCCCTTCTGTAGCCAATACATTTTGTCTTATATTACAAGCTATTATTATTAGGCTAACATCACTCAAAAGTCTGACTCAGCTATTAATAATACTAAAGATAAAGGAGCACTTACTGCTGGCTTTTAGATGGGCTTTAAGTTACTCTATTCCCACTGAGTCAGGAGCTCTTTGCCAAGAGCTTTTGAAATCTTCCACTTCTGCCATTTGAACTTGTGCCTTTTTCACAATAGTAAGCAGCACATTCAGACCCTCAGTATGTACACCCACACATAATGTCCTGCTCATACATCAATTTACATTTACTTTGTTATTCTGCCAACCTTTCTTAATTCTACCAGTCATCCTTCCTTTCTGCAATTCAAATGAGTCATGGAATCCTTCGACCTGTTGTAGCACAAGAAGTTTTCCTACATTCTTGTTGAAAATTGTTTCCTGAGAGCCTCACTACAAGCAGTGACTTTAACTACTTTCTAAATAAGGTCTTGAGAATTATTTCTGTAAATATGTATTCATTTAGCAGCTGAAGTACCCTAGCTCCATAATGCATTTCCCAGCAATATTTTTGGGGAATTTTAGCTCCTACCTTAATTGATAAAATGTGGCATATCCTGTTTCAGGACTGAGAGAAATGCTCTTCAACTGTGGTCTCTTAGACTGTAAAGCTCTGTATTTGGTCTGGCTGAGATGGAGTTAATTTTCCCACAGCAGTCCTCACAGCGCTGTGCTTTGCATTAGTAGCTGGAAAGGTGTTGATAACACAGCAGTGCCTTGGCTGCTGCTGAGCAGTGCTGGCACAGCACCAGCTTCTCCTTTCACCATTAGGCTGGGATGAGCAAGACCTTGGGAGGGGGCAGAGCCAGGACAGATGACCCAAACTAGCTAAAAGAATATTTCATATCATGTTATGTCTGGTCAGCAATACAAGCTACAATACAGCATACAAGCTAAGGGAAAGGAGGAGGAAGTGGGGAAGGAGGGGAGATGATTTGTTCTTATGATGTTTATCTTCCAGAGCAATTGCACACACAGAAGCTTTACTTCCCAAGAGGTGGCTGGACATTACCCGCTGATGGGAAGTAGAGAATATATCTATTGTTTTCCTCTGCTTCCACATGCAGCCATTGTTTTTACTTTATTAAACTGCCTTATTCTTGACTCACCTGTTTTTTCCATCTTTCTCCCCTCCTCCAGTCCTCCTGAGGAAGGAAGTAACAAAGTTAGTAGGTAGGCACCTAGCATCCAGCCAGGGTCAACCCACCACAAACTCTTAATTTTGCACAAATTCTAATCACAGGCCTTCTGTGAGCATACCTAAAGGGGTCTGCAAATATTTCTTCATTGTTTCCTTCTAGAGCTCTGCTTTGTCCTCATGACCAGACTAAACACACAAACCTTCTTTACAGCTGCTGAGTTGTACACAGGTAACAGCTATTAAGTTTGCTAAAGCTTGTTAAACTCAAATGGTCATTCATTACAGTAACAAGACACATCAATCACCACAGCATAACTCTGCCCCTTTCTATACCTAAAGATTTCAATTAAGTGCTTAAAAAAGCAAGTTGATCTTGTTAAATAAATCTACTCCTATTAAATGAGAAAATAGGAAAAAAGACGTTTTTAGAAGCATGGTGGTGATTCCGCAGGGCTCAGAAACCTATTAAACAATTCATCATGGGGGTTTTTAGGCTCCTGTTTCATTCAAGCAGATCAACTCTAGAGATAATCAGTCTCCTGCTGCTTCCTTTCTGCTTTCCAGAGTTGTTTGAGAATTCTCTGAAGTAATTGAAATTTAAATCTGTCTTATACATTGTCCCAGGGACAGTTAGGGAAGTTTTGGCAAAGTTATCTTAAGAAGGGAGGGGTGCAGATGGTTGAGATGATTGGGGGCGGGCAGGGGGTTGGTGTGTAATGAGTGCACAGTAGCATCGGGGTGAATCCTAAATTTAAAATTAGTTCAAAACTAGGATTTGGATGGCTACTATTTGTCATTGCTTGAAGAAGCTCAGAGTCAGTAACTTAGTCTGGCTCAGTGGAAGAAGTATGGGATTAGGAGAGATGAGACATTAGATTCTTATTCCACATTTTCATTGCTCAAGTATCTTCAATTCCTTCTATCTCTCCTCGCTGCCCATTTGGATCATCATAAACAGTAAGCTCTTAGAAGCAGAGACCATCTCAACACATTCTGTGCAGTTACAAATCATTGTCTTAACACTTGCTCATCTACACTAAAGATTTTCCCTTTCAAAGATACACTGGTGGCAACAGCAGAGCATACTTTCAGAAGAGAAACATCCTGCACATCAATACTCTTGTTAATCATGTTCAACTCGTTCAGCAGCTAAAAAAAACCAGAAAAGGATGTTGATCCCAAGAACCCTGATTTTTACCTTATGGCTGTCTCTTAAATCTTACTCAAAGACAAACAGTGAAAATTAGATGGATTTTCTTCATAGACAAAAATTTCATCTGCTGAAAATTACTTCTGTCACATGAGCATCTGATGGATGTTAAATGTACTCAGTGCAGACAGCTCAGTGTGCAAGCTGTAGTGCAGGCAGCAGACTGAGCTCTGCCAGGACATGAGCCTGAGCCTAAGCAAGACGCAAGAGGCTGTGGACTGCCAACCCTTTGCACATCAGAGGGCACGGGGACCTGTGGCTGGCCAGGTGATGAGACACTGAGACACAGCAGGAGCCAAGGGCTCTGGATGAAAAGGGAGACTTTGGCATGCTTAGACTGTGAAGGTATAAAAACCCAGGGGCTCCTTTGTTCAGGGTCCCTCCTCAGAGGCACCAGCTCGAGCTATTATCTTGTTTTTTAGTTATCACACCAAGATTAAAGTATTTTAAAGATCTTGACATGTGAGACTTTGTTATAGGAAACTTGGGGTTGAGCCAGTGAGGAATGCTGGTCTGACTGTGAGCGGGGAGATGTAGCTGCAAAGGGGTCCCGGGTTAGGAGGTGGAAATGTGACTGCCAGAGTGGCTCCTGGGTGGTTGGACAGGGAAGCTTCCTTAGCATGGAAATTTCCTGTTACAGTCAAAGAGTTTTTCCCTTGTGACCTGAAACTGAATGAGACTCATGCCTGGGCAGTGATGTCTCAGGATGCACCTCAGTGATTGATTGAGAATCAGAGAATTCTCCTGAAAAATTATCTTGGGAAATTCTTTCCCCTCTGTTCGCAGATGTGCAGACCATGGCAGAACTGCTTGATGTGATACCATGGCTCTCCTGCTCAGGTTTGCCAAACGACTCATGCTGTAAGAGGGATGGCATGAAAGTTGCTCCTGATGTCTCTCTTGACATTTGGGGTACTTTGATCTCGCTACAAGGTAGGCAGCTGTCTCCATTAACTGACCACCTATTCAGAGACATGAGCACCAGCTGAGATCTTCAGTATTTTGACACACTGACCTATTTTTTTATCAACCCTTTAGCCTATCATTCATAAGTAGTTTTACCATCTCATTTGGGTATTGTTAGGAGGTGATTTTTTAAAATATTGTATACTTCTAAACTGCAATAAGATGAATGCCATAGACAATAGATACCAGCAGACATCAACTCATTATTCAAAGCATTACCCCTTTACTCAGCTAGAAAGCATATGTTTTCTGATCAGGGGATTTATGTTACTCCTCTTATGACCCTAGATCCACTTAGATCAACTAAAATACTAGGTATAAAATTTTAAATACCTTTTTAGCTTCCCTCCAAATATTTTACAATAGTTAATGAATTAAATTGTATTTTAAGTTGATGCCTTGTCATCTCAAACTTCCTTTATCATTGTGGAAGATGGCACTATAAAGAAGACATTTTAAAAGCCTCTTTTTTCATTTTACATGCACAGAACTAATATTTAATCGCTATTTAAACCTGAATGATGAGCCAGAAGGTGGCATACACCACAGTTTAGCTAACATTGCTACACAGGCTACATTAGCAAAGAAGCCACTCACACAATAAAAAGGAGCTATTCTGCTGCTAGGCATAAATCACACTGCTGAAGGACATAATCTGTACCTACAATGGACACACATGTAAAAGTGTTGTGGGTTTTATTTGGCACAGAACGACTACATTGGCTAGAAGCACTGGCAAACCTCAGATTTAAGCATTAAATGCTCAGACTCTTTTCACCTCCACAAAGGACCTGCTGGGCCAGGGAGCTAACCACAGGAAATGGTACTGCAAGCCCACTAAATGGGAGCAGGCAGAGACATCAAAAAGGTGAAGATGTGGTCCCATCCAGAGCACAGCTGTGTGGGATGGGCATGTAATAACTGAAGGATTTATTAGGTCAGCAGTGACTACCCACACACCCATGGCCAGGAGGAGGTAGGGAAGCAGCCTCTGAATCACTGTGCCTCCTGGGCCAGGACCTAACTTTTAATCATCAAGACCATTCAGAAGTGATGCCTGAGCAGAGCCAAGGAAGGCACCTGAAGTCAAGATGCAGTCAAAGAGGGATATGGGAAAACAAAATCCAGCTGGGGTGCATAAATCAATGAAATACTTAGGCCACTCTTTTTCACTCTTCTCCTTTTAATACCTGTGTGGTGGGAGCTAAGCTGGTATGTATGTTACAAAAAATGCTGGAAGTAGAAGCATGTGCTAGAGGAGTAAGTTCCAGCCAAGCCACATGGGAAGCCAGCTTTTACTCTAGCTGCCTACATTAGTTTTATAAGCACTTCTAGGCACAGGTGATATGGATGCGCTCATGTATTTCATGAACAAAAACTAATTAACTGGTATGCGGACCAAATTAGAGAGAATTACTCACATCTTAACACTAGCAGACCAATGCAGCTAGTAATTAAAATAATGCTCATGTTCTGTAACCATTTCCTACATGATCTGAGGTTCCATTTTCTCTGTAGCATCACTGAAGATGATGGGGATTTTGAGTCCATACATTACAATCAGGAAGATGATGGGGATTTTGAGTCCATACATTACAATCAGGAAGAAAAGTATGACCACATAATTGCAGTTTGCATTTTATTTTCTGAACTAGCTTATGTCAGTAATGTCAAACATCAAGTTTCTGAACTCTTCTATCTTATCTTGTGCATTTGACATACCTGAGCTCACAGTGTTTCTTTGCATGTATGCTTTCAGAGTTATTATATCAGTAAATTATCTGTAAGATGAAAAATTCTCTTTTGTAAATGCCAGAGTTGCTCTGTCTGTGGACTGTGAAATCTTTCTTAAATCAAGGTTATTTCATGCACAAGAAGCACATCTCAGCTTTGAAGATGATGAGGTCATCTTCTTCATGGTTCCTCCTTGTGAAAAAAAACCATGCTAGAGAGGGAATTTTCTGGTGTTTGTTTTGCTAAAATGGTCCCTTCAAGACACTTCCACTTGTTTCAAATCAGGGAAATCCCAGCTGCTCATTTTACAAATGTATGGACCAATGTAAAGTGTTACAATCCCACAGCAGAGTCAGTGTAAAGACAGATATTTTCAGCTCCTGCTAAAGGTCTTTCAAGCTTCCTCAGTTAGCCTTTTGCTGGCATGCTTTTGAGGGTTCACAGACCCCTCTGCTCCACAAGACATCTGTAGAAACAATAAGCTAGCAGTTTCAGTAGTAGATCTCAATAAAGAGTTTGAAACTTAAATTTTCAAATATTCCTGAACCTGACTCAGATGCTTACATACACTAGGCCTTAAGCTTATTTATGCTTTAAAAGTTATTTTTCCTAGCACCAAACACAGAAATTAAGTTTTCTCTGAAGTCAGTTGAAATCATAAATATTTTGAGGACAGGGGCCAGAAAATTGTTTCCAGCATACAGGAGCAAAGATGAAAGCAACATGGAATGTGAAAGAGAAAGCCAGTCCCCAGTAAGAGCAAATGGCAAATATGGGCTTCCTTTTTGGGTCAAATTTTGTCTGACACAGAATACTCTTCTTTTAACGTGCACAATATTCCATCACTATTTAAAACATTCTATGAACTTTTAGGACAGGAACAACAAAGTCAAGAAGCAGTACAGCATAATGGGAACTCTTGACAGGGAGATCGGCAAGAATAAATGGAGAAGGTAAACTGGACTTGACTGAGGCTTTATTTTCCCTGCTTCCATGCAAACACTGTTTCTTTGAAGTAACATTAGCAAAAGTAATTCAAAGCTCAGCTATATGTACACAGCACTGTTATTTCTTTACAGAAACTTTTGTTGTAATAAAAAAGTAAGACCTTTTTACCTTGATACAGAGCTTTTCATCTTCAAAGCATTCTCACAGATACATTCTAGCTAATCTGAATACCCTTTGACACAGTTGATGTTGATTACTATCACAATTCTGACTTCAGGAGGGACAGGTTTTAAATTATGTATATGGACGAAAGTATTTGATGTCTGAAGAGGGATTAAAACTCAAGGGTCACTACATCCTAATTGCCCACAACAGACCTTTTCTCAGCTTTGGTTTGTACTGTGAAGAATTATCTTCCTATATACAAACTGTTTTCTATATTTACCTAAATAATACACTATTTTTGTAATTAAAGTGTTTCTTACACTAACCTGTTTCTGTCCATGTGATCAAGGTTTCCAAACTCTGTCAGCCCTATGACCAAAACTGTTAAAATAGTTGTGGGGGACTTAAACTGTCAGCTCTTCCCAGACTTCTAAGGACTTTCAGGGTTTTCAGGTATTGACTACATTTAGAGTTCCACAAAAATTCCCTTGAGACACAGAAAAATTACATTTAAGTTTGAAAGGCATTCATCTCATATATTAACTACCTACTTTCATCTGAAGGTTCTTTTGTATTTTTGAACGGTGTAATGGTTAAATTATTGTTGCACATTATTTTAACTTCAGCTACGGAAACACTGCCCATGAGACAAAGCCAACAAAAATATTGTGAAATCAAAGCAGAGAGATTCCAAATAATTGTGCATCTATTTTATTTTTGAAAAAAATGAAATATCATTTAACTGTTCCTTTTTATTGAGATAAATGGATTTACAGTTTGTCATTTAGAATATGAAGTACAAAATACAATCTCTGGGAAAATACAAAGCTATCACTTTATTTTAAGGTGCTCTTTTCTGCAATGCCATAAATGGAATTGTGAACTGCAATTGCAACCTCTCTAGTAATCCTGTAACAAGCTTTTTATAAGCAATTCAGCAGAGGAGAATTGTAGGATCAAACAGAAAGAATTGCCAAGAATTATTCATTAAAAGATTCTGTACACTAAAAGCAGAATATATGCCTTCAACAGAACAAGAAATACATGGTAAATTTCAGCCGTATTGTGGTATTACGGCTACACACTGAAGCCATAAAAGAAGTTAGCTACAACTTCGCCTAAAAAACTGTAACTTCAACTGAAGAAGTTAAGATGTAGCATCACTCATGTCCTTCTTTCTCTTATGTCACGACTTTCCAAAATTTGTTACCAGTATGCTCTACATTTTTGACCTTCAGTAAGAAAGTTTCAGTCTTTGTAACATCCCAGCATTGTACAGAGATCGCCAGCGCACACCAAAGACAGTGTTTAGGAAAAAAAAGTGTTTAAAAAAAAAGTGTTTAAAAGTGTTTAATGCTGCACAGAGAGCACATTCCAGCTGAAGCGTGAGTTCAGCACAAGTGCCTTAAGTTATTGGGAATATCCATTTCATCCGTTTCTTTCAGTATACAAGGAACTACCCCAAGGTCTTAGCAGTTAAAATGTAGGACATATGTCCAGTGACGAATCTGAGCCTGCATTTACTAGCAGATGTGTGACAGTTTTTCAACAGGCAGGTTAAGTGGCATGTGAATAGCATGCCTGGTGGCCAAGGTGTCTCCAGTCGATAAAGTTGCTTCAAAGAAAATATATCTAATACTTTTACAAGCAAATACTCCCAATTAACAAGATAGTGGCTCTTTTTGAAAGCTATACATTTTATTAAAAATATATATAAATTTGTAATGCCTGTAGAAAAAATATATAAAAACTATTGATGTGTCTCAAAATGTAGGATTATGGTACAGTAAAACAAATGTTCCTCCTAAATATATGGACTTGTAGCAACAAGAAAAATACCACAGATAGGAAAATCTTAATTATTAATACATAGTAAGAGTGTTTATCTTTTTCTACCACTTGAAGCTCTGTTTAGCTTGGAGAGCTAAAGGTGTAAATTTTCTATATGTCTGTGCTTCAAAAAGAACTATTTTTCTTTTTTGCAAAATGTGCTCCAGTTTGTTCTCAGACATCTTTTTGGGTATTGAAAGGACAACCCTTAATGAAAACCTTAAATTAATTAGATTTTTTTTATTTAAAACAAACCTATTTTACGTAGTTGAGAATATTCTAGATTAGGAATTTTCATGTAGGTTAGAGCTAGAATTTTGGTCTCATTTTGCCGTTCTGGCACTCCAGGGCTAATCAGCACTTTTTCACTTCATGTTACTGGCTTTTTTTTTTCTTCGGGGATTTGTGGCTCAGTTTAGTTCCACATCTGTTGGCAAATTCCAGCATCTGAATTGTGGAGGGCGATGTCAAACCGCTGTTTCCAGGAATACGAAAAGGTGGTCCGCCCGAGATGTAGACCCTCTGACAATCACGTTTTCGGAGAGACCGAGCCGGAGCTCACAGTTACACCTTTAGGTAGACAAACTATTTCCCGCAGCACCACTCCGGCTCCACGCAGCGGAGGCTCCCAGAGCCGCCGCGGAGGGTGCACGTGGGAAGGATTAAGGAGCAAGAAGGACGGGCTTGCGGCGCTGGGCACGGCAGGGCTCCCGCTCCCCTCACGCCGCGGCGCTTCCGGGCCCGCGGCGCTCCCGGG
>JACDOX010000247.1:863059-904252 GCA_014549065.1 Cardinalis cardinalis | reverse complement strand
GCCGCCTCCGTGCCTGTGAAGGTAAGCGTGCTTCCGCCCAGCGGCGCCTCAGGAGGGCGGGGGTGGCGTCTATCGTCGCCCGCATACCCTCCCCGCCGCCGTCTCGGGCCGGGTGCGGGAGCCAGATGGCGGGGGCCGTGCCGCTGCCCTCCCGGCGCTGCCGACCGCGTGCCGAGAGGCACTGCCTTCTCTACTTGCTTGCTTCCTTCCTTCCTCCTTCCCTCCCTCCTGCCCGCAGCATTTTTCCCCGCTTCCTGCCGCCTTCCCGCCCTCCTGCTGCGCCGCCTGTCGGGAGCGGGCCCGGGAGCGCGGCGGTGCCGCTGCTGTGGGGAGCGGCGCCCGCCTGAGCGCTCCCTCGCCAGGGCCCGTGCAGGGGCGCCCGCGGCCGTCCCGGAAAGGACGATTTAAAAAAAATTTTTCTTTTTAATTCGAAGAAATCTCCTTTTCCGGTTATCTGACCCGTGTGCGGTGTGTTGGATTTGTCAGTGAGAGGGATCGTGGTGGGTCTGTAGCTCTGGGCTCCGTTTTTAAACGTGCACGGAACTCTAAGCTTTCCAGAAGTAAGCAGTGCAAAACTTCCTCTCTTAAGACTCATTTCTTGTATGTTTGAAGAGCTGCGTAGAGCGGCGATGGCACGAGGGGTGAGCAGGCCGGTATGCAGCTGAAATTTGAGTTTTCACAAACTGTACGTTATTTTTCTGCCATGAAGTAAAAAGTCCTAGTCCTTTTGGATGTACAAAAAAATTAGAACACGTCTTCAGTGTATAGATTTATTCTCTTAAGTGTAACTTATACGCAGCTTGATGTTTGTCTCCTTTTAAGCAAAATTATTTGTAATGCCATCCTCTTCCCTTTCTCAGTATCCCCAAAAGGGAAGAGAGGAATACAGAAGAATTTCTGTGTGGTTAGTTGTCAAAAAGACCCATAGATGATCATGATATGTACTAGTTTAAGACCTGCAGATGAACAAGTGTAGGCTGTTACTACACAGGTACCTCTATGCCTTTCACCTAAACCTTAGAGAAGTTCACCAAACACCACATGAAGAAGGGCATACACTTCAGTGTGATTGTTACTTGGACTTCGACAAGAAATGGGTTTGATTTTTGTAGTTACTTTGTGATAAATTTTTGTTAGATTTCACTTCTGTTGTTCTTCATCCCCCTGTTTGAGATTCACTCTATTGTTATGCCATTTTACTTGAGATTTCATTCCAGATAACCTTTGATACAGGCTCAGTTAAATTTTACAAGTTATATCCTTTGTGTCCCTTTGTAGGATGCAAAGTCTGGAATGGAGAATACAGTCTTACATCTTTCCATTCTTGAAGTCATTCCTAGGTGTGAGGTCAGTTCTCTGGCTTTTGAGGAAAGGTGAAACTTCTTCCTTGGTCACATCTTCTCTGCCTTCCCATGTGTTCAGCTCCTGGGCCAGTAGCTGGGAATAGAAGTCAACACCCCTGACTTCTATTTGGGTGTTGTGGTTTAGACACGATGCTCTCCAGTTTAGTGTTCCCACTGAAGCCACTCCAAACCACACATCTCCCCATCCCCTGCAGCAGAATGAGAGGAGAGTTGGAGGCACAAAAAGTGCAGATCATGGGTTGAGATAAGAACAATTTACTGGAAACAACGAGATAAGAAAAACGGTAATAACAACTATATAATCGAGAGAGGTGAGCAGATAATATGCAACTGCTCACCACTATGCGCAGCCCAAAAATACCCAATTGTCATGCTACCCTGACCCCGGGCCTCTTCCCCTATTTTTGGAAAATGATACTAAGTCATGTAGAATAACTACTGACCAGGTCTAGACATGGCCCTCCCAGACTACTGCAAAAATTAATCCTGTAGGGAGAGATGTAGGGTATCTCTCCCACTGAGCCTAGAGCATTTGCATTTGTTTTGATAATTCACTAGGAGGTTTGGAAAGCAGAATTTAGTGTAGAATCAGATTTTGCTGTCTGATACAAATAGTTGTTCCCAGATACAAATAGTATTTCTGGAGATCATGTAAACTGGAGAAAAAATAATTGTCAGGTAAAATTAATTTTAGCATTAAAGCTGCCAGCTCCAAGTTGACCTTGCATGGTTGGAGAAGCAGCTATTTCAGAAATCTCTGCTACCTAACTTTCCTTCCACTGAAGTAGCTCTCCAGTGAGTTATAAGTGAGCCCAGCATTTCTCTAGCCAGGGTTGCCTCAGGTAGCCTGACTGCCACTGTGGTAAGTTTGCAGTGGGTAAGAAAGCACAACAAACTCGACATAGTCTAGGTCTTCGGTGCTTTGTGTTCTGCGTCCTGGGAGCTGTGAATATTTTGCAAGCTCATTGCAGCCTGCGATTTCTGACAGCAGGGCTATCGGTGTAAAATCCTGCGCAGGAACTGAGCTGTGCAGCCGAAGTACATATTGATGCTGCTGCAGCCCCTGGATTATGGAGCCTGAGAGCAAATTTGAGAGCAACCACAGCAGGCCTATGCTGCCACAGGCCAGGCATGCTGCTTTCTGAACAGGAACAGTCTGTTCCTGTGATGGATCTGTGTGTTTATAATAACCTTAAAGCACTGCAGTTCCAAAGTAACTTTTATGTTGTGCATCTGTAGCTGCTTTCTCCAGCATTGCACATTTTTCCTCAGTCCCAAGAACTTTTACTTTGCTAGATGTAAAAGTTCAGTTCCCTTTTGTATCCTAAGTCATAGGCCACTAGTGTTATACCCAGCTAAAACCAGTAAAGTGACTGAAGGAGCCTTTTTTTTTCCCCTAGATTGAAAAAAATTAAGAAAGGCACCATTTTCGTCCTGTCCTCTGGCAATGTAGCAATCATCAGTGTTTACTGAATATATGCAGAACAGTGTTAAAGATAGTATTTTCTTGATTTTGAGTTTTGTGGTTGTTCCTGTTGCAGACCTTTCACAATTCTTAAGGCAATTTGTTATTCATCCTAAAGTGTCTGTTGTTTTCAGGATTTTCATGAGCCGTCCAAGTCAGAACCTTTGTGGTCGCTAAGCAACCCGAGTAACACGGGAACGGACCCATCAATATTACTGCACACAGTGGTCTGGGTGTTCCCTAAAGCTTGTGTGTGTATTCCGGGTCGGAGTGTGTGGGTTAGCGCTGCTGTTTTCCTTTGCACTTCTTCTCGTGCTCCACAGGGGGGTAGCAGAAGGAAGTGGGAGGCCGGTTGAAACCATCTCATGTATCAGCGTTTGCACCACCGGCTCTGGAAAGCTTTGTAAAAGAGGGGTTTATTTGTAACCCAGACCACAGAGCCTCTCATTGTTGAAAAGAAGTGCTTAATGAGCCAGCTAATACAGTGGTTGAACACATGGGATCTCTACGAATGTGAAAGTAAGAAAAAGCTGGAGTAAGAGACAGCTCTCTGCGTGTTGTGGAAGGAGGGGTTGTATGTTGGAGTCCGGAGGTTTTACTTGGGAAGTTTTCAGTCTTTGTGGTAATAAGTTACGTCACAAAGGTTCAGATTTTGAAGCAAATCAGTCATGGTTTCAGATTTTGAAGGAAATCAGTCATGGTATGTTTTCAACTTGAAAGTGATACAAACTTTGCAACAACTGATCACACTGAAGAAAAAAAAAGAGGCACTCTCATAGTGACATAACTTTTAAGTACCATTACTAAGCTTTCAGTTGTGAAAAGCTTGACAATAACAATTCTATCCGAAGAGTTACAAGTGTTCTGAATTCCAGAAAACTCTTCACTTGATTGAAAATCTAATTATCCCTAGAGAGACAAAAACCAAGTTACTTTTCAATGATGACCTAGAAACAAGAAAAATCAGATGCATTTTTCTTAGCTGGAATATACAATCACAGGCAAATCAGAGCACAACAGGGATTTTAGTTGGTAAAACTCTTAGATTTTGTCGAGTCAGCACAAAAAACTATTTTTTTTTTTCCCCACAAAGTTTTCTTTCTTTTGGAGGTATAATACCATATAGAAATGCCTGTGTCCTGGTTATGGCTGTAGTAAAAATTTCCCCTCAGTCACTGTTCCAGTGCTCTGTTTTGGATTCAGAATGAGATGGGTGTTGATAATACACTGATATTTTGGGTTCTGCTGAGTCATGTTAATCTTAAATCAAGGACTTCTTTTTTCCCTGTCTCATGCTGTGCCAGGGAGGGAGTGGAGGGGATACGCAGACAAAACTGGGAAGGAACATAGCTGGGACAGGTGACCTAAACTGATTGATTTTCTACACCATGGAATGTCATGCCCGCTATGTAAACTGAGAGAGTTACCCAGAGGGTGGCCATTCTGGATTTGGGAATAGGGTCTGGCATTAGTCAATAGGTGCAGAGCAATTGTATTGTGCATCACTAGTTTTTCCCTTTTTTATTATTATTACATCATTTACACTTGTTATAATGTTTTACCTTATTTCCAGTTATTAAGCTTTTCTTATATCAACATACAAGTTTTACTTTGATTCCACTCCCTGTTCCATCAGAGTGCAGGAGGAAAGAAGGGGGGTTTGAGCAAGTGGCTGTATGGTGCTTAACTTCCAGCTGGGCTTAAAACTACGACAGCCTGATATTTAGTATGGTGGTTATGTGTAAGACTTTTTGTCTATATAAACAAAACCCCTTTGTTTTAATGGGCTTTCTACATGCATTTCTCACTCATTACAGGCATCCCCAAATAGTCTTAATTTATATATTGGAAATAAGTGTTTAATGGCACATCTTTGTGCATTTTTTCATAGCTTTTTTTAAATTTGGTACTTAAAGAGGAGAATCATGGGGTAAGAAATTGGCAAGCTAAATACAGTTGTTTAAAATCAGGTACTTGAAATTTGCATTCTGGAAAAGTATGGTGAGCATATTATGATTTGTTGATCTGTTGTCTATCCTCATCTTGAGAAGAAGATACATTTTGTAGCTTCCTGGTTAGTTTTTCAAGCATGCAGCTAAATGTGAATTGCAAGAAGACTAATGTGTACTTTCTGTGTAAGATTGGAATTATTGGTGGAACTGGCCTGGATGATCCGGATATCTTAGAAGGAAGAACAGAAAAATATGTTGACACTCCTTATGGCAAGGTCTGTATAACCTTTCTATTTGTTACTGAAAGTTTTTGCCAATTCTCAAGATGTTTGTATGCTTTAAGAATTTTCAGAATGGTAAATGAATGTATAAAGGAGGTGCTGGCGCAGCTATTTTTAGTTGTTATGTATTGTGGGATTCTTAGTTTGCAAAAACAAAGTATTATTGCAAAGATCATGTGCAAAGGAGACTATACCTCTTCTCGTTTGTAGATTGGATGAATTTAGAAACTCACTGCTGAATTTGCAATCAAGGGATAAACCCTCTCTTTCAATTTTGTACTGGTGCATGACCTGTATTATCTATCAGATTGGTCCAGAAAGCAGAATGGAAGTATACATTAGCTATGTTACATGGTTAACACCACATGGTTTGAAATGTCTGTTTCTGTAACTTTATGCACATATCAGTAGTTGGTCCAGCTATTCAATCTCTTTACGAACAACCTGGATGAAGGGATAGAATGAATCCTGAGCCAGTCCGCAGGTGATGCAAACTGGGGGGAGGGGCTGACACACCCGACGGCTTTTCTGCCACTTAGAGGGACCTTAGTCTGGAGAGGTGGGCATAGAGAAACCTAATGGAATTTAACAAGGACAAGTTTAGAATCCTGAACGTGGGGTTGAATTCCCACCTGCAGTGGGAATAACCCCAAGTACCAGCACAGCTGAGGGCTGATCTGCTGGAAAGCAGCTCTTGGAGAGGAACCTGGGGTGGTGGATGACAAGTTCACCCTTGCAGTCAGGAGGGCCAATGCTGTCTTGGGGTTCAGCAGCTAGAGTGTGGCCAGCAGGTCAAGGGCTGTGATTCTCCCTCTACCTGGCCCTGGCAAGGCTACACTGGAGTGCTGCGTTGAGTTCTGGCCTCCTCAGTGCAAGAAATACCAGGAGCTACTGGAAAGGGTCTGGCAGAGCCATAGAGATGATTCAGGGTCTGGAGCGTCTCTCTTACTGGGAGAGACTGTGGAAGCTGGGCCTTCTTAGTCTAGGGAAGAGAAGACTGAGGGGGATCTTGTCAGCACATATAAATATTTTAAAGGTCAGTGCCCAGCGGATGATATCAGACTCTTTTCAGTGGTGCTCAGTGACAGGATAAGCAGTAATGACCATAAACTAAACCACAATGTGAGTAAGAATTTCTTTACATTGAGGGTGGCAGAGCACTGGAACAGGCTGGCCAATGAGGTCATGGAGCCATCCTTGCTGGAGACACTCAAACCACCTGGATATATCCCTGTGTAACCTGCTCTAGGCAAGCCTGCCTTGGCAGGAAGGCTGGACTAGCAGACCTCCATTGGTCTTTTCCAACCCTAACAATTCTGTGATTGTGTGATCTTTATTTAATGTCTTTTGATGAAGCATGATGCAGTACCTGCAAATCTTTTCTTAAACTGTCCACCCATCATTTAGCAGTGCTCTCTTTGTTCCAAATGTTTCTTTTTCTCTTCCATTTTTCTAGAAATCATGCGCCAGAAAGATACTCAGTAGGTCATGTGGAAAATGTGCAGAATGCATTTTGTGAAAATCCAAGCAAAGATGTCAGCCAGACTGTTACACAACCATCCTGAAGCCTTTTGGAGTGCTAGGATATGAGCGGATAGGGAAGGAAACCCTGCCTACAGCAACTAGATTTTGAAGCCTGTGAATTTCAAAGCTGTTATGTTCTTTCTGCATCATCAATGTATGCCAGAATTCAGGAGAGTTCTGTAATGGGAATGAATATCAAACTACCCTGAGTCTTTTGAAAATGGGTGTAAGCTTAAATCTACCTCTTAGAATAAATTTTAATCTGTTACTTATAAAGCAAAGAGCTTTATAAGTAACAGATTAAAATTTCAGTGTTCAGTTTGCTGACCTTTTTAATCAGAGGCAAGAACTTTTGCTGGAAATCCTCTTTAGTTTTTAAGAGTATTTTTGTAGCCTTTTGGGGTCTTAAGTTCCCAATTTTAATAAGTGCTTATTACTTAACACAACAAATGTGTGTAAACAAAACAAACTCCCAAGTGCTAATTTTTGTGAACCTTCCTTGTTACGGAATGTTGCAATGGCAAGTTGCTGTGGCCAGTGGACAGCAAGGCTTTTGCCCTGTGTGAAATTTCTCTCTTAAAGCCACGTTTGTTTGAGAAGAGTGTATGTAAGGTAAAGATTAAACACCTAAATATCAATAGTTTAATATTAAATGGATACTTGAAAAAAAAAAGAAGAAGAAGAAGTCAGAATAACTACTGTTCTAAACATAAATTTTCTGGAATATTCAGTTTTTTTAAAAAGTAGTAAGTGTCTGCCAGAGTTTCAACCCTGGTGATTAAGTAAGTTATGGTGCTTTAGAGAGCTTTCAAATGAATAATTACCAAAAAGAGCAGTGCAATAGGAAGTAGAAGATAATGGGTTTTTTAGAAATGAGTACCTTTAACGTGGGACTCCCATATCACTTCACTGTCAACCTCTGCAAATTTTCAAGTGTATAATAAAATGAACAGCTGTAAAATAAATGCTAATTGAAATCTTTCATCTAGCATTATAATTTTATTTCTTTTCCGTCAAATAGCTGTCAGCAGAACATTTGTAAATGCAAATGTGTGAATCAAGACACTTGCAAACTTGTGATCAGTAAATAAACCATGGTTTTGTTAGTAGCTGTTTTAACAAAAAGGAAGGCTATGACATAGGATATTTCAGATCCCTGAAGACCAGGAGCAGAACACAGCCCATACAGCAGTTAATTTATTGTAATGGTGATTGATGACTTGGAGGCTGCCTCTCGTGGGCACGATGACCCATCTCCATGGCAAGGTACACATTCCAGCTGGACAGCTAAAATCAAAGTGTTCAATTGTTCTGGCTGGTTGGTTGTCAGGAAGATTGTATTTTCTTGTTGTGTAGCTGTAAGAGAAATCCCTGGGCTAAGCAAATACAACACTGGTTCTGCCACTTATGTACCAGAATTTCTCTGTTGTATCACATTTCATTTCCCAAAAGCAGGACTCCCAGCAGCAGGGAAGAGACAGTTTTTCAGGAAGGTGGGGTTGTGTGAGGGATGGGTTGGAGGAATCCAGAACTCTTCACACCCTACTGCGAGCCCAAGTTAGAAAGGGGACAGAGAAGAGTATGGCGAGTGTTGTGGAAAAGCACAGATTAAATGGTTTGTATGTTGGAAGAGGGCTTTAGTAGAGAATGGCACGTATTTAGCAAAAAGAAACTGAAGTTTACAGGAAAGAGTGAGTCATGCTAACCAATTTGATGGTAACATGTGCATGCTACTATTTTTGTGTTTGAAATACTCTTTTAATATGTTAGAAAGTATTACAGTTTCAAACCCTAAAGTAAAGAGTTGCAATGTTAATTTTTGTATGAACACAGAAAATTTGTAGTAATCCTTCCTGTTTCAAGTTTGATCCTCCTGTTCCAGGCTGTTTTACTAACCAGCCATATCAAAATGCAGGGCTGAGCTCAAGAAAACGTGAGAATACAATGGTAACCAGTATTTTCTCCTGTAACTATTGTGGCTATTTTTAGGTGGTAGTAAAGGTTTGTAATGTGATTGTCAGACAATAACTCATTCTTATGTGTTTGTTTTGCAGCCATCAGATGCTCTGATTTTGGGAAAGATCAAAAATGTGGACTGTGTGCTCTTGGCAAGGTAAATGAACATTTTAAGTGCATTTGTATTAAACATCTTAAAGTCTTCTCAGATTTTTTTCTTTTCATTAGGTGAACTGAATTTCTATGCTGACATGATCTTACTCTGTATTGTTGCTGGCAAAGTCCAGCACAAGTTTGGGTTTTTTCATAAGCAAGTTTGATGCTGCAAGGACTGAGAGTATTAAAAATGCTGTCTAGGTTAGGTAAAAAAATCTAGTGGGCGGTACTACCCTAGTAAGAATGGTGGCCTGCAGGGCCACCTGCTCTGATGGTGGATAGGTGATGCTGATTACCTTACTAATTAGTTCATCTGCTCACTGTGTTTGCAGATTTCCTTTGTGAAATAGAGAAAATGTTAGCTTCCAGATGAACTATGTCTCTGGTACCACTTTAAACTCTCCAAATCATCCCCTTAGGTTATTGAGTCCTCTTGCTGTTACAATTATTGCTTAGGAGGCTGCAGCCCCTGCAGTTCTTCCTCCCTATATAATTTTTATTCAGACACTTTTACTATTCTTGAAGAGACTCTGGAAGCAGGATCTGCAGACGAATGTGTGGAAATTTCCCACTGGTGTAACTATGAATGTCTAGGACCAACATGCTATTGGATTAAATGTAAAAATACTAACACAGTTCGTGGCACCTGGTCAGAATGGACAGAGCAGGTGCTGATGACAGCATCTCTCAGCAGGCCAAGTCAAGTTAATTAGTCAAGCACAGGATCCACCCAGGGAATCTAGGCAGGAGCCTTAGGAGGTAAGAGACGAGGCTGTAGTGTGTCTCTAAAGCCCATCCTGCTCTGGAGACAAAGTACAGATAGGTCTGAAGGCTGTGGGGGAAACTGAGTTGGGGACTGGCACACTGTGACATAGCTCAGGCCAGGAGTGAAGACTGGGGCCTGAGCTTGGAGGCAGGAGCACCCAGGCTCACAGGCATCAGGAGTTTGTGTGGAGGCCCACGGTGAGACTGGCCAGGACACTTAGGACCCAGTGGCGCACTCAGGGCCCTGATTCTTTTAATTCCAGTGTTTTTCCATTAAAGCTGCTGACTGCTAACCATCTCTATGACACTTCTGCCTGTGGTTTTACTTTTCTTATCTTTCATGGACTTTGCTCATATATTTTATTACACCTGGACAACATTTTTCTCATTTTCTCAAATGAACTGCCAAGTCAAGTTCTCATTGCTGTACTGTTTCAAGCTAGACCTTGGATGACAGATGTCTGAACAACTTGGCTGTGGTTTACGTTCTCCCTGGAATTTATGACCATTCATATGGAAACCTCCTGAGTTTAATTTTAGGGCTAAGGTACCTGCAAATTTTTCTTTGTGTTTTGGCTTCTGAATCAGATTGGAAAAGAAAAGGCTTGTATATTCCATAAGAAGATTATGACAGCAACTGCAATAAAGCAATAGATCTGTGTGCCTAGTAGCTTATCAGAAAGGCTAATGACAACATGAGAATCCTGACTGACAGTGCTTGATCATGTTGTGTGTAGTTCCTGAATGATCAAATTCTTAGGGCTTTTTGGCCTCTTAAAAAAATCAGTTGAGAAATTAAGTTCCTTCTTTTCTCTTACATGGTTGAAAATAATTTTCTCATGTGTTTAATCATGTAAATTATGTGCTTCTGTAGCAAAGACAGAGATAGCACAAAAGCTTGTGCTTATAAGACCAAATATTTCCTGTCTTGGTGAAAAAGAATACTGCAGCAGTGTGAAGTCATACTTTTAATTTATGAAAGCTGTCAGATCATTTAAAGATCAAAGAGAAAAATGTGATCATTCTACTGTTTTCTTTGGAAAGATGACGGATTAGAACACAGTGTTCTGTGATGTGCCGCTCTTTGTGTAGGAGAATACAAGCAATGCTTCTGGGCAGAAAATTCGTGGAGGTGCATATAAATCTTCCCTGTAGTGTTTGGAAAAGGGGTTTCAGAATCTATGGAACTGACTTAGAAGATTCAGAGAAAAATGCTCACTTTATTCTTGAGGCTGCTGAAATATATTTGAATTGTATTTTAAGGTTATTTTCATTACAGTCTTGAACTTAAAGTTTTGCATTTAAAAAGAAAATTATATCACTGCTGCTTAAATTGAATTCCAGGAGAAGCTCAATACATTTAGGAAAACAAAATATAGCAGAAGTAGCAGAAATAGTCAGTTCCACTTCCAATATTGTTAGGGGAAATATGTTTCCTGAAATTTCCTTACTTGGAAGAAGGAAGGCAATTTGAGTCTGATTTATTTTACTCTCTTACTTCATGTATCTTTGCAGACATGGAAGACATCATACAATTATGCCATCAAACGTCAACTATCGTGCCAATATCTGGGCATTGAAAGAAGAAAATTGTTCCCATGTATTAGTGACTACTGCCTGTGGCTCATTACGAGAGGAAATACAACCTGGTGATCTTGTCATAATTGACCAGTTCATTGACAGGTGAGTAAGAAGGAGAAAAAAGAGGAGAAACGGGGTTACACCATATGATAATGTGTTCATCTTAAATTAAGTTTTTGTAAAATAATATGATAGCCCCAGTTCTTCTGTCAAAAAGCAAGATTCATTCAAGAAAATATGATAGGAAATGGGAATGTGATTATAAGAAGTTCAGTTCTAACAGACACAGAAGTACTAGGCTTTGAAGAACGGCCATAAATGAGCTAAAGTGTAGCTCTGTAGGAAAACTGTTCAGAAGTAAAAGAAATCTTCCATTGTCAGATGTGGGAGAGAAACATGAATAAAAGCACAGGCTATTCCAAGCTTTATGAAGAATCTGAAATGAGGTGGAGTGGTAGAAGAAAGCATAGTAGGAGTCAGCTAGGTAAATATATGTCATAATAGTGAGGTCCTGCAGAAGAGAGATAAATGCAGCACATTAGCAAAAATGAGGAGGTTGTTTTAAAACAAGAATAGATGCTTACATATCTTATTTGTTAAGAAACATAAGGAAGTCAATTTGTTTCCAAAGTCTCTGTACACCAGCTGGTCCTATCCTTCTTGATCATTGACTAGAAAAATTCAAGCAAAGTTAGGGGCAAAATAAAACTACATTTAAAGATCACCAGCAACACCAATAATTCAGAGATCTGGTTGCACATTTTAAAGGTAAATTTACTTTCAATACTTGGAGGAGTATTATATCTTGAAGTCTTATTTTGGAATTCCATATAGTTTGAAGTATTTAAAATAGCTTATGCAGCTTTATTGGGCATTTTTGGTGCTGCTGGTAGTATTTAATTGCCAACTGAACATGTAAACTTAGATTGTTCCTCACTGCAGTGGGGATAGCACTGCAGTGCTATTCAAATTTTGACTTACTAACTTTTTTTTTGCATGTGTAACTGAAATGCTTTTTTTCTTGTAAGAGTAGGTTTTAGGTACAGTGTATCTAAATTACTAAGTACCCTGCAGGGGCAAGCCCCATATAAAATGCTTCCTGTTACACTAGAGTGAATTTATGAGTGAATATGAGCTATATTGCTGACAATACTCATTTTTTTTCAAGTATTGGTACTGATTTATGTAGGAAAGATGTTAAACAGACTTGGGGACATGGTTTGGATGATTGTGAGTCAAGCACCAGTTCTTTTGACTGCATTATCACCTGGCAGACTCCTGGGTAAGTGACAGGAGCCTCTATTTGCCATTGGTGAACCACACCTGGAGTACTGTATCCAGTTCTGGGCTCTACAATGCAATTTGGACATGGACATTGTAGAGAGAGCCCAGCAGTGGACTATGAAGATGCTAAAGGACTGGAGCATCTCTCCTAAGAGGAGAGTGAAGTGAGGAAGTGGTACTTCCCACTGAGGAAGTGGGACTGTTCAGCCTGGAGAAGACTAGACTCAAGGCGAATATCATTGATATGTAGAAATACCTGAAGGGAAGGTGCATAGAAGAAGCCAAGCTCTGTCCAGCAGCACCCAGGATCAGAGGCAGTAAGAACAGACTGAAACACAGGGGATTCCCTCTGAGCTTCAGTGAACACTTTTTACTGAAGGTGACTGAGTACTGGCACAGGCTGCCCAGAGAGCTGGCAGTCTCCGTCCTTGGAGATACTCAAAGTCATTTGGATATGGAACAGGACAGCCCATTCTACATGGACCTCCAGAGGCTGCTTATACCCTCAGTTGTTCTGTTTTCATTTAGAGTTTATTCAGATGGTCACCAGTAGTAATGGTGTAGCCTATTTATGAGCAGTGTTTTGTTTGGGCAAGTAAGTTTCCGTTTTGATGTAGGCAAGTGGAAACTTGTTCTGACTTGTTTAATGGCATCAGGAAACCAGAAAGCTTCTCAGAAAAGCGTGTGAAAATGTTTCAGTGTGGAAAATCATATGTAATATGAATTTTTAAATCATCCCCAACATGCAGTTTAATTCAGAAAACTGATACATTGTAGTAGTCTGTCTCTTTTGGCAGCTGAATTTCTGTGTCAAGTCTTCTTCTCACAATGTTCTGTGCCAGGGAGTGTTAGACTGCCAGGTCTTTGGAGATAGGGTCTGCATTTAGCCCTTCACAGCAGTCCAAGAGTGATTGCATTATATAAGTCACTATGCCAACAGTGCTACTGATTGGAAGATATTTTCATGGGACAGAATATTTTAGTTGTCCACCAAAGTCTGAAAATATGGAATTTTTCTGAAATACCTTCTAATGGAAGATCAGGCTCATGCAAACAATGTTAAAAGTCTTGGAAAGATGGTACTGGTTAAATTTGCAAAAACAGTCAGTTATTTCTCTTAAAAGGTATTCTGGCTTCTATGTAGTGGTTAACCCATGCCAGGCAGTACATCAGAAAGAAGTCATGGCCTAGGTGGCAGGGCTTTACTCAGGCCACCATTAAAACAGTGCCTTCTGGTGTCCAGGTGCCTTTTAGTATCTGGCTCTCTCTATATGTATTCTCAATAGGGAGAATTCCTATTCTCAGTTCTCCTTATAGGTGGGAAGCAAAAAGAAGGAATAGTGAATAGAAATTGAAGAAGAGCTAGAACTCAGCAAAAAACTGTTGACAGCTACTGTAATTTGCTCTCCTTGGGCATGTGCACCATGAAATTAATGACAGGATTGCAATATAAGAAGTTGTGTAGGACTTCTGTGTAGCACAGATTTGATTTTCAGTGTGAAACACTGAATAGGTGTAATTAGAACTCTATAAGATTTCCAAACTTTTGAGAGCCTAATTCTGCAGGTCATTGTTTCACCTAGTGTTTGATTCCATATATAGTCTCTGCTTTCTTTATGCTTATTATTTTGTGTATTTAAACAATAAAATATACATTTTATTAAATAAATACAAAAATACATCTATTGTAGTCTTCTTGCTTCCAAATCGAAAAATAACCACTTGCTACTATAGGCTGCAAAAGTTGTTCTCTTCTCTAAAAAGGTACTTTAAAAATATAGGATAATTTTTTTCCACTTTTGACTCCTGTTAGTTAATTGCAGCGCTGTTAGTCGGTTGACGACATCAGGCTAATTTAGGGCTTTAGAATACTTTCTGTTTGGCTTGCTGCTATTTGCTAGGAAGAGAAGAGCAAGACAGTAACTACTTACTTGAATGACTGAGCTCAGCTGGGGAGATGCAGAAAATAGCTTCCTGTAACAGCTGCCAGTTTTATTGTTTCGGTTCTCTGTGTCACAAACACAACTACAATTACTGCAACATTGTCACACCTTGTAAATTTTTTTGTAGAATTTTCTTTCAGTGTCCTTGAAGATGGAGAGCATACTGAGATTTTTATGCGCTTATGCCAGTCTGAATTTACATTTTGTTCTTTAATTACCAGTAGTTTGATAATTCAGCCCTACTGGAAAAAGAATGAAGTTGATGATGGAAATGATAGAGGGCTCTTTGTCACAGATTCACAGATGTAAATGACTGGTTTGTTCATTTGTTTGGGTTGTATTTTGCTTCTTAGAATCAGTCACAGTCAGAATTGCCAGAAAATCCTGTGTTACTGAGATAAAACCAAAATGAAGGAGCAAAAGCCACCTTATTGTCAGATTCTAAGTGTAACTGTTGCTGCAGGTACAGGGGCTTAATGCAGTTTAATTTCCAGGTGGGTTTAAACTACAGCAGATGGAGAAGAGAAATTATCTAAGTGGAACACATGTAGTCTGTTGCTCAAAGCATTTATAGGTCTTATTGTTGTTACTTAGTCCCGTGCAGCTTGTATGAATGATGCTAAACGTAGTTGGATTTCTTTATGAAACCATGTAATGATGTTGCTGTTCTCTGCCAAGAACACAGAGTATCTGAAAGTCAGATACTAATATTTCTGCATATGAGATCTTTCCTTGGGCTTTTCTGATTGAAAGTGCCTGGTTAACAGCATCTGAAATACCATAATGCAGGAAATGGAAGGTGGCTTTTACCATTTCCTCCAACTCTAAATAATTCATTCGCAGACAAAATAGAAAAGTGGGAAAAATTGCATATATTCTATTTGCAGCTTTTCAGTATCCCATAAAGGAAGAATTAATTTTAGTGTTTCAACTGATTTTAACAGCTGTACATTTTCCAGATGTTTTTAATTTGTCCGTTTCCTGTTTTATAATCTAATTCTTAAGAATTGGTGATTGTCAATACTTCACATTCTTAATGCATCCTATTGATGCATTTTTGATGCATTTCTTTTGTCCAAACCTACTCTTTTTAAATACATACAAATTGTATTTAAAACATTCTTTTAAATATTTCCTAGTGAATTTACTGGGGACCTGTTATAAAAAGTATTACCAGCAGATACTTGGTATTTCAACTGCAGATTGAATTTGGGTATTGTCTTTATTTTCTGCTGTAAAGCACAGTAGGGAAGAAGGGAGTGTCTGAGAAAGTTATTCCAGACGGTTTGCACCATCCATTTGTGGATGGTGGATTAGCTTGAGGCAGTGTTTTTGAGGGTAGAGTGGTAGTGGGTAGCAGTTCCATGTGTTCCAAAATGGCATGGTGAATGGTAATTTTAATTTTTGACCATTTCAGTCTATTGAAAGAAGAGAGAAAAAGGGAAATTCTTTTACTTGGAAGCTGGCACTGCAGGTGTGTGTGATCCTTCTGAGAACGTGAGGTTCTCAGAACATCCTGTTCCAAGGTTTTTTCTAGTTGAATTCATACTTCCTTCATCCTAGAAGCTGTTTCTGTAAATTCCTATCCTTTGGGATGTCGGAATGCAGTGATACAAACAAGTTCTATTTTGACTGGTCTTGTGGTAGTTGAGATTTTATTCCTTCCCTTTCTTAAAGATTACTTATACATTTTTCCAGAGGTTTCGTCCCTGACTAATAAATTAGCTGGTTGTTTTGCAGTAGAATCGCATCACAATAGGGGTGTTTGTGTCATTTAGGAACAAATCAGCATTTCACTGTCTTGGTTAACAAAAGATTTTCATAATGAATTGACAATGGACTAGTAGAGTAACAGTTTTATAGTCTCCAGCTCAATTCTCAAAGGTTTGTACAGAGGCAGAACAGGATTACAGGTGGTCATAATATCATCCTGTTTCTTCCTTCCACTCCCAGGGATGCTGGTTTTTGGTTCGTATCAATTTGTTGCTTTCTCTTTTTGTTTTCTCAAAGCAAGTTTTCTGCTTTTCTAGGACAACTAAAAGACATTGTACTTTATATGATGGACAGCATTCCACTCTCTCAGGAGTATGTCATATTCCAATGGCTGAGCCTTTCTGCACCAAAACCAGAGAGGTTAGTGAATTCTGTAAAAGTATTAAGAAATGTTGTTTTTATGACACTTATTTGTGATATATTAGTCTAATTGTGCATTTTTAGAATACAGAGGCAATATGCACCTCTTTATCCTGTTTCTCAGACACTTCATGGTATTAAGGATGAATGTAACATATAGAAAGCATGGGAAGTAAAAGATCTTATGTCTCTCTTCCTAAGTCAGTTGGCAACATATTTTCCTACAATCTTAATAACAGGACAAAAGATATTTATTTTAATCAAGTAACCAGCCAAAAAAGCAATGAAGTGAACAAAGCAGTTAGAATTAGAAATTAGTTCCATTTTTTTCTGCATAAGGCTGCACCTATGATAGAGGCACTCTAGATACTCAGATATTTAAACAAGTAGTGCTTTCATATTCACAAAAATAGCAGTATTAGCATTTGTGCTTTTGTGTATTGTAGAGGGGGGTGGTGGTAGAGAGTCAAGGCTTAGGATGTTAAGCATTGAAACAAGCCAAATTGTATTTGCCATTTGTTCTTAGTTGTTGCTCTCAGTTGCGTCACTTTAAGATTTTCAGGCTTCTCAGACTACAGAGTGTGAAACACTTGTCTATTTTTCAGCACCTTTATAAGCTTCTGGGAGGAGTGTATCTGATTAAATATGTCACCTTAGTGTATTCCTAGAGTTGAGGAAAAAGGAAGGTGAAGATTGAACTGCGTATTTTGTGGTGTTATGGAATGCTCTGATCAGTAGCTGCAAGGAGGTACATTCTTCAGAGGAACAGGATTACTTATAGAATCAGTCACAGTCATCTAAGAGACCTGCTGTCTGCAATCAAGAAAAAGCTAATTGTGAAGCAAGTGGCACAAATAACCAGAGCATGTACAAACATTTGGACTACTGAGTATTCTGCTTTTGTCACCAATTCACTTCAGTGTCATGTGCTATTTTTGTTAATTGGCCACGGTGGTTTAGACATATCCACATTGGGAATCAAGGTGTTTTACAATGACCTAAAGATTTTCTAAGTCTCACAAAGAAAAAAACCACTGCGTATTATACATGTGCATGCTTTTGCCCTTCTTTCAATGAGCAGCAAATTATGCAAAATACTTTGCATTTTTCTTGCAAAAAGAGCCTAGCTACATGCTCTTAGCAAAGATTAGTTGGTATTTAGTTGCTTTCTACTGCAAGCATGATGTCATGTCACAGCAGATGCGACATATTAAGAAATTGATTAAAAAGTGTTATTACTTTGGTGATTGGCAGTCACTTCACATTGTCCTTTTTTTAAAAAAAGCAAGTACTCATACATAAGACATTTCCTGAGATTGCAGGAAGCAGTTTTCTTTTGGTTGTTAACTAGCTAGAGATGTTATTTGGGTTTTTCATTTTTTGAAAATCCAGCAGAGAAATGTGCCTTTTCAAATTGAGAAAAAACATTTAGGTACTTCCCAGTCTCACATGTGATCATTATCTCGTTAGTTTGTGCATTCTAATCAGCCTGAGAGATGTTTTAAAGAACGTGTGGGTTTGAGCTCTTTGTGAGACTGAGAAGGAGTATTTTCACTTCATTAGAAAATACCAGATAAAAGTGATTTAAATTTTTTCCTGAAACTATGTCTGCAAATTGTTAAGATAATTTCAGCACAGTTTATTCCAGTTCAAAGGAACTTCATAGATAAGTGCAATAATAATAAAAAAGCCAAAATCATGAATGTAATATATTTAAGGAATTTTGCAACAAAATATCTGAAGCCTTCATATATTGCATTTATGCAAATACATTAAAATTATCTGGTTTAGTTGGTTTATGCAGTGTAAGTTAAATGAGAATCTAAATGGAGTTTTGTCTTTTTCTCTTAGAAGTTTTGAATAATATAGGGTATCTTGGGTATTGCTGCTTTTAGAAACTGAGGCTCAGCACAACATCCTATAGCAGTAAAGCTGGAACTTCGTAAAGAGTTTCAGAAAGATACTGTGGCTTACCTGTGGTTATGTCATGTCAGTTGGTCAGTCGATTTATTAACAATTGACTGGCATTCTTCTAAACATATATTCAGAATTAATAGCGTCAATAAACCTAAATATTAGGTGTGATTATTACTAGATCAACTTACAGCACAGAATGATTCACAGAATATTAAGGGGTTGTAAAGGACTTTGAAGATTATCTAGCCCTAGCTGCCACTGCCATGTGCAGGGGTACCTTCCACTAGAACAAGTTGCTCAAGGCCTTATCCAACCATGCCATACCAGTGTTGTGGCATCCACAGCCTCCTTGGGCAGCCTGTCCCAGTGTCTCACCACTGCTCACGTTAAAAAATGTCTTCCTAAAATCTAACCTGAATTTCCCTTCTTTCAACTTGTGGCTGTTATTCCTTGTCTTATCACTACAGTTCCTGACGAAGAGTCCCTCTCCACCTCCCTGTAGAACCCTTCAGATGTTGGAAGGTTACAATGAGGTTTCCCCACAGCCTTCTCTTCTCCAGGCTGAACAGGCCCAGCTTTCTCAGCCTGTCTTCGTAGGGGAAGTGCTCCACTGCTCTTACCAATTTTGAGGCCCTTCTCTGGATTTGTTCAAACAGTTCCAAGTCTTTCTTACAGTAAGGACCCCAGAGCTGGATGCAGTGTTCCAGTAGGGTCACCTACTGGAGCAGAGCAGAGGAGCAGAATCCTCTACATCGCCCTGCTGCCCATGCTGCTCTGGATGCAACCCAAGATCCTATTGCCTTTCTGGTCTCAGAGTGCTCATAGCTGGGTCATGTTGAGTTTTTCATCAGCCATCACCCTCAAGTCCTTCTCAGCTGGGCTGCTCTCAATCACTTCATCCAACCTGTAGGTGTGTCAGGTGTTGCCACCCAGGTAGAGTGCAGACTTACCTGTTTACACACATCTGCAGTGGCAGATGCAGGTGGTCCAGCTTTATTTTGTTGTTGTGGACTTTGTGCTGCTCCACAAAGTCCACTGCTCCACACAATCCACTGATCCACATGCCAGAGACAAGGCACCCCACAGGGTCACGGAACACACTTCAGCTCTTGCTGCTTGTTGCATCTGTTTGTGTTGAGTGTAGGCTTTTCACAATGTTTTGCAGGGAAGTCATGACACTAAGTTGCATCTAGTGGTGTCATACTAGGTTTTTCACTGCTGCTGTGTTATGAAGGTCCCTCCTGGCCTACCACAATTTTTGGAAGTGCTTTAGTTGTTGTTGTTGTTGTTGATGGCCATTTTAAATAGATGGCATCATGGTTCCTCTCACTTTCCTACTCAGGACAGTGATTGGCATCCTAGTCCCATTTATCTAGGCCAGTATCCTCTTATTCCAGTTGTGTCAACTGGCATTATCCAGGCTGATTACCGAGAGAGAAAGTCAGGATTATTCTGCCATATATGGGGTTCTTGTTAGAACTAAAAAAGCTGATGGGAAGTTGTCTTGGTTTGAAAGACAGATGTCTACTAGGGAGGGCAGGATCCAACCTCAGAATGGAGAATGTAAACCCTTTCCCTCTAAATTAAGAGGCTCTCGGGCAAAAAGAAATGGGAATAGGAATAACAGTTCATTACAGGTGTGTGTAATAAAGCAAACAAACAACAATGACTACAGCATTAACTCAAACAGAGCCCAGTCCCGGCCCGCTCGGCCGCGGTGCTTTCCCCCCTGCTGCAGTTCCGGGCTCGGCCGGCAGGGGCGCTGCTGCTCCCGGGGGCGGGGCGGGGGCGGTGCCTCCCCCGCGCCTGCAGGGGGCGCTGTGGCGATGGCGGCTCGGCCCGGACGGGCAGGGATGGGGAGAGGCTTTGGCACCGACCCCGGGACCCAGCGGGACTCTCGGGAGCATCGAGCTCACAGCAGAAAAAGGAGGACCGAGCTGGGCTCTGGCGGCAGCAGCGAATTGCCTTCCCGAAGCAGCAGTTCGGACCATCCTGCTCTGAAGCCACGGAACAAAGTCGCAGAGCAGGACAGCTAGCAGCTGACCCAGCCCTGCTTTACCTGCCCCACTCCCCTGAGCCTGGCCAATTCTTTTGTTTTTCTTTAGTACCCTGTTTTTTCCTTAAGTACTCAGTCGTTACAGTTTCCTAGCAACTTATGGGGAAAATTCTGTAAGTAAAAAAGAGGAAAAGGAAGGAAACCTAACCCCCAACAGACTACATGCTGTATGTCCAATATGCAGTCAGCCACTGGAGTGGGAAAATGTGATAATAATTTCTGTACAGATTCCCAGGGTACTCTTTGGGGTATGTGCTTGTAAAGTCTTACTTTCAAAACACAAATTTCTTACTACTGTTTTCACTGTCTCAGCTCCACCATGTGATAATGTAGTGCTCAGTGGAATGCTTTTACCTGCAGTTCTGCCTGCAATGTAGGCACAATCTAAATGTGCAAAAAATTCTGTTTCCCAGTTGTCTTGGTCTGTATTGAAAGCAGTAATCCAACTAATACTAATAAAATCAGACGAGTTTGAGTTTATCCCTGTTGGTAGGACTATTAATTTTTCTTGTTGGGTGAGGAAAACAAAACTCATCTTTGGTTTTGGACAGCTGTAGTCTTATGAAATATGACTACTCTGTATAAATCTAACTTCTTTTCTGTGCAAGTTTGTGATGGAATGCAAAGGCAGTGCATGAAGGGAAGTATTTCCTTTCTTCAGCATTGGCATATTTTGCAGGTTCTTATTGAGACTGCCAGGAAGCTGGGCCTCCAGTGTCACTCCAAGGGGACAATGATCACAATTGAAGGCCCACGTTTCAGCTCTCGAGCAGAAAGCTGTGTGTTTCGCAGTTGGGGAGCTGATGTTATCAACATGACTACAGTGCCCGAAGTGATTCTTGCAAAGGAAGCTGGAATGAGTTATGCTAGTATTGCCATGGCAACAGATTATGACTGCTGGAAGGAGCATGAAGAAGCTGTGAGTGAAACTTTTTTCATCTGGTGTTGGCCTGAGGAATTTGAATGAGAATGTGTAGGTTTTGATCAGGGATTACATACTGTACTAAATCTGTTCTTAATTTTGTTATAATCCCTTAGTTATTCTTGATGAATTATTGTGAAAGTAAAAATAGAGTCAGTTGTTGCTATTACATTCATTTTCATGAACCTGCCTCACTACTAGCAAACCTTTTGTTTCCTATTATCTGAATCAAGGGGTCTGTGAGTATGAAGCTCATGAATTCTGTGTGACTTGTCTTCTTTGTGACTGTGATTAGTCTGGTGATTTTACTTTTGCAGCCATGTACAAAACAATGTATATGCTTTAGTTTTCCTATTTGTTTACAATACACAAGTATAAACCATAAACATATAGAGGAAAAAACATTTGCGCTATCTAAAAAGACTGATATTCTAAGGCTTCACTTTTACATTTCTGAATTAAATTTATTTGGGTGTTTAAAATGTGTGCCATCAAAATGGAGAGACAACACTCAGTTGTATTCTATTTCCAGGTTTCAGTGGATAAAGTTTTAAAGACACTGAAAGGGAATGCAAATAAGGCTACAAGCATACTCCTTTCTGCCATACCTCAGATAGGCTCCATGGAATGGACCAGCACCCTGCACACTCTGAAAGTAAGTACACGATCGAGGCTGATGAGTACCTGGGACAGTGTATGCGTGTGCACAGGTGTATGTTACAGGATGTTTTTGCTTATATCAAAATGCTTCAGAGTAAATGCTTCAAGAAACCAAATTCATTCAAGAAGGGCGGACAGATTCTACACGATTCTTGCAAGTTTTGTTGCCAAGATCTAGCTTCAGTTTTACAAGAAGTTTTGGAAAAGGTTAAAAAAACCTGATAGCTATATATGGTTGATGAAGTGAGACATCAACCATAAGATGTTCATAAGATACAAATAAATGAGATACACAGTAAGATACAAATATATGTGAGTATCCAAGTGAAACCCTGATCTTGGATCTTAGCACAAAGAAGAATCAACTGGAAGAGACTGAACAAAACCAAAAATATTATGCTCACTTTAATATGTAGATCAGGAAGAGTCTTAAAATGTATGGGTAATAACCAATTTCGAATTACTAGAATTGCGTTCTCTGTAGGTTTTAAGTCCAAGGTGCATTAAAAAAATAGGGAAAAGAAAAACATTTCAAAATATATTGGCAAGGGAGTTCTTAAGGAGAGTTTTTCTTAGGCAAGGTTTACTTGTGTTTTTTATCATCTGTATTTCACAGGCATACTCGAGATTCATTTGTGGATATAACAAAGAGGGGGAAAACAATGTTAAAACAGTTGAGGTGTCTATCCAGCTTCTCAGTGAGCTTTTTGTGGCTGGGTTGAGATAAGGACCAGGAGGGATCATTCGTCATATATGTCATGAACAAAACAGGCTCAGCTTAGATATATTAATTGAATTTATTACTAACAAAATCAGAGCAGGATAATTCCACCCCTGGCCTCTATGAATATTTAAGAATTATTATCAAAATTACACTCAACATGTAACACTTAGCTAGAACAACAAAAAACTACTAAACTAAACAGAAGAAAAAAATTGCTACACTTAATCTAAGGTACAGTCATTACACAGAACCAAAAAGAAAAATTGCACAAAAAATCTACCCCTAGATTTTCGCTACAATTACAATACAAATTTCCTACTATCATTCTACTTAATTTTGTGATTTAATACTTGTTTTGTCTGTTATTTCTCCCAATTAATATCCTTATCTCAAAGCCCTCATGTTTGGCTTCTCCACCAAAAATGTTGCAATTTTGACCTCATGAAAAATCATTCACTCATGCTTCTCTGCTATAGTTGAGCAGAGGAGGAGGAAAGAAAAAGAAATTAAAAGGCTCGTGGGGTGAGATAAGGCTTAGGAATAAACACTCTAAGGGCAAAACAGAGTCAAAACTTTAAAAAGTATAAAGAAAAATTTATTAACAGAATTAAAAGAGGTTAATGAGGTTCTAAAACCTTTAGAACACCTTTCCTTCCCTCCCCCAGCCCTTCTTTCCTTCCCACCAACAGCAAAGAGAGACGAAACAGGGGGTTTTAGTTTTAGAGTTTGTCACCTCTAAAAATCTTCAGTTTGCTTAGGGAGGGGTCCCTTTTGCCATGCCACCCTGTAGATCCTTGCTACCAAAACCAGGCCACGCAAACCCAATATGTCATATCAGTGATTCTCGTCTCTAGTTTAATCAATGTCATGAAGGGAACGCGTATTCAGTGAAATGCACCTCAGCCAGTTCTTAAGCATAAATGACCAGGTCAGGTTTGTAGAATTCTAACCCAAATTCTTGAAATTACTCTTTGCCAATTCTTTACTGAAAAATTTACTTTTCTTTAGGAGTGCCTGAATTATCTTTATGAATCTTCCTCATCTGGTTATCTGAAACAGTTATTTTAATGTTACCTCTGTACATATGAGAGAGGTAACTGACATTTTCCTTTCCCTTTTGCATTCGTTAGGAAGTTGTATCATTGGATGGGTAAGGGAGGCACCAAAATCACTATTGCTTCTTCCCTCTAATCCACTGAAAACATTTTCAGAGAATAGGACTGCATTTTTTAATACAGATGCCTAGCTATACAGCAAACTCAAGAGTTTGAACAAATAATATAAAATGTGCTAGATATGCCTCAGGCACTTTTTTTTTTCATACTGGCATGAAAGGAAATGGTTTCCAAGTATATTATGCTACTTAAGTACTGATGAATCTGCCTTGGTTTCTGGCAGACATACTTCAGTGAGCAGTGTCCTCCTGTGTTCCTTTTCGTGATTGTCTTGAATCTTCATTGGCAGTGAAAGAGAGCTGGCACTACATTTGCAATATTCCCCTTTAATGAATGCCAGCTGTTCTTTCAGTTCATTGTCAAGTACTTCTTCCAGCTCAGTCCCCTAAGTACTGGAAGAAGAAAATGTGATGCACCAGAGGAAGGGTCACTTGGTCCTAGTGTTACTTCTTAACTTTTTTTCTCTTAAATATCTACTGCCTCATAATGTATAATAAAATCGTTTCACTTAAAATTCTTAGGTGTTTATGTTCTTTGCAGACAGGTTTGAGTGATAGTGTACTGAGAAAGAGAGTTGATTTGAAGGCTCTGGAAGAGCTGGAAAGAGGCAGTGGGGATTGAAATTTTATGTCAAGAAAGTAGGAGCCACAAGGATTAATGACTTGAAAGAACAAGAACTCTGGAATAGTGAGAAATTCTGAAGCTCCAAAGGCTTTGGAGGCTTCCTTTAATTTTACATAGGAACATCAGGAAAGGCTACAAATGTTCCTGTTTGGAGAATTCAGTGGTGATTAAGCAGAGGAAGGAAGGATTGGTGTTAACAAATGAGAGAGGCAATTTTGCAGGGAAGCAAAGAGAAAGATACTTGTATGTGCCTCTGTACAAGTACGTAATTGAACCATAAATAGTTTTTAAAATCTATTGTCTTGTATTGTACTTCAGTATATTTTATAGTGTGAGTTTTGATGGCCAGATGATGGACTATTTCAACTGTTTTGGAGCTCTTTTCCTAGACCTTGAAAGCAGCAGCTCTTGCAGGGCTGTGAAAATGTGTTAAAGAACACAGACAAGGAGCAAGCTGAGTAAGACCGCAGCTGGTACACTCCTTTCAGTGACAGAATATAGCCAAGCCATAGCTGTGCAAATGAAATGGGCAAATGTCTGGTTTCGTGTTGGGGCAGCTTGTGAAACAGTAAAGCTCTACATAGACACAGCTTTTCTTCTCCAAGATCTGTAATCTGTCTGCTTTGACAGGACGAACTTCACCTGACAGGAGAAAATGTGCTGTCAGTCTCTGCCCACCTTTATTTCTCTGTCCTTGTGTGGAAGCATTAATCCCAGATCAGCACACACGCCAGTGGTGTCACCTCTGAATCTCACTGTAATTTCAAGGAGAGACTTTGGTGTTGAAACAAAATGTCCAAGGGCTGTTTTTTGGATAAAGAATAGGCTGCTTGCCATCACTTCTCTTTACTGTATCATTTAATCTTTGATATGTCAGTGAGTGTAAGTGTACTTTGAAAGTCTAAGATTATTTTAGGGCAGTGTTTCATGGCTTTCTTGCTGTAAAGAGATATGTTTCCAGTGTCAGTTTAAAGCCCTCACTCTTTCAGAACAGGGTATGACCACCTGCTGTTTATGTCAAGTGTCAGGAAACACAGATGATGCTTTTGATGACAGTAGTCCAAGTGATTTCTGGTTGGTGTCAAGGAAATTTCTGGATAGGCTGGTCAGTCATGGGTGATATACAGCTGGATATACTGTTAACTGAGAAGAGTTGTTTAGTGAGGTGATAATTACTGACAGTTGTTGCTGTAATCTTCGTGAAATTGTGGCATTCAACATCCTATGGAGGAGCAAGTAACACAATTAACAGTACAGGTTCAGCTGAGCAGGGCTGGAGTTCAGGTGAGCATACTTGTTTTCTGAAGAGTCAAGGAGCTCCAGAATGTTGGCAGGTCTTAAGGGCAGCGTTTTGATCCACGAAAGAGTTTGACTGAACAGGAAACAGCTCTAGTGCAAAAATGCAGCAATCAAGGATTAGCAGCAGAAACAAGCTGCAAAGAGAGAACCTAGATGGAAGTGCAGGTATGTTAGGGATGCTTTCAGGACAATGGGAGCTTGTCTGTAGTTGACAATTGGAAGAGATGTCAAAGGCAGCAAGTACTGCAGCCAAAGCATTAATAACAAAAACTTTTCGTGTAAAACACGGGCTCATTGTCCATAAAGTAAATGAATTGGTGGCAGCAAACAATTTCATATGTTTCAAGACTTTTTTTTTAATCTTTGCTAAGAAAAGTATGAGTTTAAAAAAAACTCCTGTTGAAAAGAATTTTAGCTCATCATAGCTGGGAATTGAGCTCTGTACCTTTATTACATTATAATAAGGGTTAACCCCATGAGTGTCAGGAGACAATCTGTGCTATAATGGTAAAAGGAATTTCCTGTTAGAACTGATTTTTTTTTTACAGTGTGTCTGTAAGAAGATCAGCTTGTGGTAAGGTGTCAGAGCTTTTGTGAGTACTCCTTAGGTAAATTTCATTACTCTCTGGAAACCTGCTTGTACTACCTGCCTTTTTCTTGAACTTCTGTACTAGCCTGTGAGAAATGTATTTGTCAGATCTCTGATACAAGGAATAATGCTCTATTTTGAGAGTTGTGGTAAGTGAATACTCTAGGATAGTTTAGGTTGGTAAGGTAACTGCAGATGTATTTCAATACACTTCATCAGGAGTCACTTGGGCATTTATGTGATTTGACAGGTAACAAGTTGAAGGGCATAAAGCTTAGTATTTTTTTCAGTAATTTTTTCTAGTCTATCTCAAACTGAAACTTACATTCCTAAGTTCTGTATTTAGAACTCTAATCTTGTAAATATCTTCGAGTAATTTTCTTCCTCAAAAAATATCTCATCTGTGATACTGGTCAGTGAATGTACATGTGTGATCACAGTATATTGGCACAGGTGAGTAAAGTGGAGGAGGAAAATTCATCAAGGCTTCACTTCAACTGTAGTTGCATTGGTCTACATGCAGGGGTACTTGCAGGCCAAGAATTTCTTACAAAAGCTGAGATTAAAATATTTCTTATACCCTGCCCTTGAATGTAGCTAATGTCAAAGTTGCCTGTCCCTGCATAACTTGAGTATTTCATTCACTCACAGTCAGTGCCATCTGGCTGGTTTCTGTTCTTGATAGCTGTACTTCAGAATTGATAAAAGTCATGTAAAAGTCACAGAAAGCATGCTGCACAATTTTTCATTTGCAGACTGTAAACCCAAAGTTCATAAATTAGTGGGTTTGCAATATGGTTGTACTTCTCCATACCAATAATCCTATCACATAGCTTTGCAAAAGTTGTCATGAAAAGTCATTGTGTGTGTATGCCCTCCATGTAATAATACTGACTTCTGTGGTGTTGGAAAAAGTTGGAGATACTATGCACATGAAAGGATTTACACGTTTGTACACAAATGGAAGCTACATAATCTACCTTTACAATGAAAAGTAATTCTCTCTGCATTGGCAAAAGAAGCACTTATCTCCTGTGACTTTGTATTTCAGACAATGGTGCAGTGTTCGGTTATCCTGCCAAAGCAGTAACAACCTGGATGAACCTTGAAGTTTCAGTGCTTTCAAGGAGGAGTGGATCACTTTCGAGCTTTCAGAGGTCATAATATCTTCAAAAATTGCTGCAAGCTTAAAAGAATGGACTAAACATTGACCAATGATCATGTGTAAGGCTGCTGTTAAAATCTTTGTCGGTTTGATCACATATAAGATGGTTAAAATTAGATTTTGAGTACGTTTTCAACTACAAATAGCCCTACTGACAAACTGTGTCTGACAGAGGAAAAAAGTCAGTATCCTCTATTCAGTGGTACCTTTTAACTGGTGATAGAAAGGAAAGTCTAAGTTATATTGTTGTTGCAGTTTCATAAAATAAGGTCTACAAAAGCAGATTCACAGGCTATTTGTGTTGCTGTTTCTACCTCCATCTTTTCCTTCAACAAGGCACATGATTACAATTCACTTCAGAAACATAACAGAAAAACTGAACAATTTCAAATTAAAATTATACTATTTTTATACATTATCCATATTTTTTATTCCAGTGATTTTTTTTAAGCAGTGTATTTGTTTTGTGTGCTAGAAGACCTGGTTTAATAATTATGGTGGTTCTGTCACAGCAGCAGGTGTGTAATGAGTTGGTGTTGGAGACCGAAGTAATGCCTAAACCAAATTTGTGCCTGAAGATGTACTTACATGACTTACAGAACTGTACAGAAAAAGTACTTTGCTGACAGTATCCCAAACACACCCATTTTCTGCTTTATTGAACAGCTCCAATTTTAGTTCCTGTATTGTGATGAATGTGCTCGAGTGGTTTGAATGTATGCATTTCAATTTTTTAATACAGTTTTATTTTAATAAAATAACCTGCTACTTCTTGTCTAGTAAATAAAACAAATGAAACATACACTTCTCCAAGATGTGTGGAAATTGGAGGGGGGGGAGCAGGGTATTTACTTCTAGTCATTATGTATCATAATTATTTTTGCCATTCATTAAACAGGTGATGATACCTTGTAAACAACACTTTCAGAAAGACACTTTTTAGAAAATACTCTGCTGCTCAGAACTTTAGGTTCTAGGTCCCTGAACAGGGATTGCTGAGGCAGAAATGGATCAGAGTGCAAGGAAAAGATCAGAAACATGAATGGTAAGAATCCTCATAGTACTGTAAAAAAAATACTAATCCAAAGGAAAATAGAAGAAAGCAGGTACACAAGCATTTTAGCTTCCTTGTCTTTTCTGTTAGACCCCCAGTCTCCTGCTGTGAAATCCTTTAGATCTGGATGTATTCTTTCTAGCAAAACTAGTACAGATGCTTTTCAGGTACTGGGGAAAATAGTTTAACCAATTTTCTATATTCATGGTGTTTTTTAAAAAAATTGGATTGCAGGAGCCAGAGCTGGAACATTCATCTCATTACTTTCCACTAAGCCAAATCATATATGTGGCTCTAAGAATGGTTTCCATTTTATCTTCCTTCCATTGGCGCTTCTGGTGAAATGGATCAGATCTATGTGTTCTAAAGAGAGTTTTTTTCTGGGTGTTCATTTTCAATCCCCTTGGGTTTGCACTTGGTAGTGACATATAATGGTAATTGCTATGCTATTTTTTTTGTTTATATACTGGGTACTTAGTGTCGCAGGAGAGTGGCACAGAGCAGGTCCATAGGTAGTGGGTTCTGTTACGCATTTCTGTTACATATTCTTCATATGTGAGGCTAGGTGACAACATAGATAAGAGTAGCTGCATCCAAAGAGTTGCAGTCAATAGCTCAGTGTCCAAGTGGAAACCAGGAACAGATGGTTTCCCTCAGAGGTCTGGGACCAGCACTGTGTAGTATTTTCATCAATTAAGTAAGAGAGTGAGATTGAGTTTGTGGAAGAAAAAAACACCAAGCTGGGTGGTGAATTAAGGAAGGAATGTGATCCAGAGGGACCTTGACAGCTCAAGGAGTGGGGCCCAAGTTCAACAAGGCCAAGCAGAAGGTGCTGCATTTGAGTTGAGGTGAAGATGATTGAGATCAGCCTAGTGGAGATGGACTTTGGTGTGTGAGTGGGTGAAAAATTGAACATGGGCCAGCAATGTGCACTCACAGTTCAGAAGTCCAGCTGCATCCTGGGCTGCATCAGAAGTAGATTGAGGGAGGTGATTTTGCCCTTTGCTCTCATGAGACCCTACCTGGAGTGTTGCATCCAGTTTTTCCTACTTGGTAAAGAAAGATGTGTTGGAGCAAGTCCAGCAGAGCGCCACAAAGATGACCAGAGGGATGAAGCACCTCTCCAAAGAGGACAGGCTGGAAGAGTTGGGGTTTTTCAGACTGGAGAGGAAAAGGCTCTAGGGACATCCTAGAGTGGCCTTTCAGAACATAGAGGGGGCTTATGAGGAAGAGGGAGAGAGACATTTCACTGCAGCCTGTAGTGACAGGAAAAAGGGCAACAGTTTTAAGTGGGTATTTTTAGATTTTATGTAAAAATAGTCTTTTATGATGGGGCTGCTGAGAGAATGAAACAAGTTGCTCAGAGAAGTTGTGGGTGTCTATAGAAGTATTCAGGATCAGATAGACAAAGTTCAGCCAAGACTAATGGAAGATGTCCCTGCCTATGGTGGAAGGATTGGGCAATGTGTCATTGATGGTTTGGGCTGGAAGAGACCTTTCCATCATATTTACTTGGTTTGTCAACATAGGCTTGGTACCTAATGGTATCTCATGCAGAATTTGTATATAAAGTCTATAAAACTCTGGTAGTATATAGTGTGTTTTTTGCAAAATTCAGTGTACATTTTATAGTCTGAAATGTGCTGCAAGTAATTTATCCATAGGACTACAGACAGAGATGCTAATTGGCAAGAAAAGTGTAGGATAATGTTTAATTATGTAAAGAAAGTACCAAATATAAGTGATTTTAATGGTCTTTCCAAACAGTTTTAAGAAATGTATTTATTGTAGGCAGAACTGCAGATGTAATAGAACAAAGATACAAATTGTATGTATTGCATTACTAAAACCAAGTAAACATTCTAACAAAGAATCATGGCCCTTTCTTGGACTCAGAATGTGTCTGGTTTCACAAGAATAAGACAGTGATGGGCAGAGGGCTTCACTGATAAAAGTTGCCACATCTCAGTTTGTGTGTCTCCATTACTTTTTTCTCTTTTTTTCTTCTTTTTTTTCTTTTTTTTTCTTTTTGCCACTGTTTTTCAGTCCATTTGCTGTGAAGGATTTGGAGTACTGCCTTCTGGTGAAGAGTATTGATGTTGCTCCTATATCATAACATCAGGATCAGTGTATCAGTGTTAGCAAGTATCATTTTGAGGCTCTTAGAAAATTCCATCTTGGCTGGTAAATAGCATATCAGGATATAGGGTGGTAAACTGTGGCTGTTGCCAAGTTTTCAAACATTCCAGGTTCCAACGTGTGGCCTCCAAGCTTGACTGATATTGCTCATCTTACAGAGACTTCATGGTTTTGGGTTGTTAAGTAAGACACTTCTGGTTTTACACTAACATGTCTTACAACAAATGCCGTCTCCTAGAAAAATCAACAAAGCTTTCGGTAGGAAACCTGTTTCCTTTCTATGTGTATGTTTCACAGACCACTTTAAAACTTCCTCTAAACATCATTCACTTCAAGACAGGTACATAAATAGTGAGCACTGAAGCAAATGAAGTAGCTTCTCTGTGCATAAATTACATGGATTTAGAACCATGGAAAGCTTAACAAAGTATTAGCTAGTGGAATTTTACTGTAAGTTTTCCAGGTCTGCTTCTCCTTCTCCAGCAGAATTGTCCTAAACTTACTGATTTGTATGGCCTGAATGCTGTCTCAGCTTTGAGTTGAAGAGAACACCCTAGACCATGCAGGAACTGCTGAAGAACAGATCAGTCTCCCATGCTTCTCTGCAGGATATGCTTTGGGGGAATAGAGAAATGCAGCTGGGAAGCAGTGTGTATGTTAGAAATAAATGCTCAAAGCCTAATTTTCTTTCCCACATACACAGAGGGGAGACTGAGTGGACCTGAGTGCTTGCAAGTAGCACAGATACACAAAGCAGGAGGCATGCCAATATTAAGCAAGGACCAGGAAACACCATAAATAGTCAACTGATTTCTTACTGGAGTTTCAGCTGGCATGCAAAGGCAGAGATTGGAACTTTATTAAGCATCCAGATATTCACAGACCACAGGCAGAAATGTCACAGCAGGGTAAGTTTAATGCACAAATGACATGCAAGAGAAGACATACACCCACTCACAGGAGCTTTTGTCCAACTGTCTCTTCAGTGATGTTCTTTGGGAGTTCTGCTTCATCTTGGCACAGGTGTCCTAGGCAACAGAATTCCTTCTGCTTTGAGTGAAGATACTTCTCTATTTGGACTCAGTAGGATTCAACTCCCTATCTATATTCCAAACCCACATTTACTTGTATCATGAGCACTTCCTCTTTGAGTGTGGACTTGCTCTTCTCTCCTACCCCACTCTTCACTGATTGTTTGGATGTTGTACTTTGCTTAGCAAAGCTATCCATGGCTTTGAAGTCCTTTTATCTTGGATAACATCTCCCTTTATTTTGCTCAGAGCATCCTCCAGTGTGAATATTAGCAGTATAATGTACTGATGGCGATGCAATACTGTGGATTCAAATATGGCACAAACTAGACCAGGAGGCAGGCCATTAGGTTTACTCATTTTCTAATTTTTCGTTTTCTCTAAAGCATTCTTTGTGGTCTAACATTGATCTATCTTGCTAACATGAGATTGCCCACTCATATCTCATTTTCACTTATCTAAGACTTAAAACTCTTTCATGCTAATATCCAAAGCATTTGGAAAATTGGTGGCGTATGACATCAGAATTGAGTTTTTGTATTAGTATTCAAAACAGATCTGAGAGCAGTCGGTGTTCCCAGAATGAACCAGCAAGAGAGTATTTTGTCTACTGAAACCAGCTGAGTATCAGTAAAAGGAGAAATTAATTCAGGAGGTGCTCAGTACTGGGCGGGATCAGCCTTCTAAGATGGAAATTCTGGCTTAACTGTTTTAACGACAGCTTCTTCTCCCCACTGTCATTGCAGTGTTGGCTGAAGCAGGACAGTGCAAAAGAATTGAAATTAACATTTGATTGCACTTTTGCAGAAGTTTGCCATTGTTTGTTCAGATGATTGTCAATTTCTCCACCACCTTTGCTTTGACTTGGTTCAGGCAATTTGTGGTGCTAAGGCCTGTGTTTAGGCATACTTGAAAGTATGTTTTCAATCTGAACATCGGGATATCATAGATTAGACCCAGCTGGAACTAAGAATAGTGCTTCTTGTAAGTGAAACATATTCTAGAGGAGACATGCTGTCCTGTTGTTTGGTTTCCTACAATGTGGTTCCTCCAGCACAAGAAGGAAGACATTTAATCTGAAATCTTTTAATTTGACCTTAGAATCTTAATAGTTAGTGCTTTATAGGAAGCATCTTTTGTATGGACTTTTATCAACTGTATAAGAAGGTTCTGAAATACATTTTTTGTGTTTTCATAACATAGTCAAACATTAAAATCATTCTTCTGCATCTGCCTCAACGGTAAACCAGCAAGATAAGCTAGTGGGAGAATGGTGATGGTAGGAGTTTCTTTCCCCTTAATTGCATTTGAGGACAGTGAAATAATCTCTGTCCTTGGATCAGTTTAGTACAAGTTCTCCACTCTATGTTGTTACTGGTACCTTGGGTTCACTCTCATTTTCTTCTCTAGCCCTTAGGCTGCTCACCATCTAAGGAGAAAACAGATGTAAAAAGAAAAAAAAAAGAAAAAAAAAGAAAAAAAAAAACCAAAACAAACAAACAAAACTCAACCACAACCAAAAAACCTCATAAAGCCAGCAATGTTCAAGTGCTTGTTCTGTATAGGCAAGGAATGCCCTCTCACCCACGCCACCAAGTAGGGTCTGCTGTCTGATTTTAAGTGCCACTACTCACCCGCCACATGCACTGGATTTCTGCAAGGATGAGTGTTATGAAGCCAGTCAAAACCATTGGCCCAGGCTGACATGGAGTGGGATAGGGATATATGTCCCTAGTGCATCCTTTCAGGCACAGGCAGCCATGTTTTCCCTCTGCTTTCCTCAGGCACCTCTTTCTTGAGCTGGACCTGTGTCTCCCCTCCCGTGTTCTGGATACCCTTCTCCCAGGTCTCAGCATGCCTGTTTTCTTACCTGTCAACAACCAGCACCATGGAGAGAAAAAGTTGCTGACGCTGGCACTTTCCCCACCTGGGAGATCAAACTCTCATATTCTAGATCGCCACGCAACTTCTCAAGTAAGAATGTTTCTGTTTAGAAATCGTGAGAGAGGCTGATTCCTGGAAGGAGTGGCTTGGAGTGGTTCTTGTTAGTCCCCCAGGCTCAGGGCGGGGTTCCTTTAGTCCGGCGAGGGGCGTGGTGATTAAAGGAGGGCTGCAGGGAAGCGGCGACCCGGAGCGGGCAAAAGGGCGTGGCACGGTAATTTGTACAGCAGTAGGCGTAGGCAGGTTAAGCAGGCAGGGTTGCAGGTTTCCTCCTGCTAGAGAGGTTTTTCGTTTGTTGTTTGTGGTGATTGATTTGTTTGGTTTTGCTCTTTTTGTTGTTGTTTTGGGGTTTTTGTTTGTTTGGTTGGTTGGTTTGATTTTTTTGTTACATCAATGGCAGCAAAAGCTACCTAGTTCAGTTGTAGGAAGGAGGGTATATCTAATATCGTGACTTCTGCTGATGGTCTAGCTAAACCCTAGGTGTTTTGTCCCCTTGGTCCTTATTTGCTTGAAACTGTAGGTGTAAACAGGGCTTCTCACAGCCCACTCTCAATCCTGAACTAACACTCAATAACAAGAGTAATGCCAGATCCAGTGGCAGTCATCTGTGTACCTTTCTGGGAGGCAGCCTGACACCAAGATTCTTCGTTTTCCACTCCTAAGGACTGCCTCTCCTTTCACTACGCCTTCTTGGACTTTTTCCAGAAAGTCCAGTTTCACATTTTGTTTGCAAGTGTTTCTACCAAAAGCATAAAGATGCTTACAAACACCTAGTAAGAGACAGGAATGTGGACATATTGGTCCTCTGGGGACATTTCCACAAAGAAGAATACTTTTCTGTCTTCTGTTTTTTAAACTTTTAAACTACTTCTGCCTCTTTTTCCTGTGAGTCTGGAAAAAAAAAAAAAAAACCAACACGAAGAAATGTTTAATTACTTCAGTGAATGTTGGTTAAGAATTGGTTGAAATCTGGTTTAAAAATAATGAAAACAGAACAACTAGGTGTATCATCTCTTCCCTGGGCGTAATTGCCCCACCAGGGCACTTAAAAGACACAAATGTCTTCAGAGGTTCCCTCTCCAGCACTTGGTACTTTGGCTTGCCTTTTCCATCTTCAAATCCTCACTTTCTTCTGTGAGGGCTCTGAGCATTTCTATTTTCTTCCTGAGATTTAAAGTACATGAGGCTTATTTTCTGTGTGAGTAGGCAATGAAGTTAATGTTATTTCCACACCTTTGTTCCAGGCTAGGTGGGATGATGACTTCCTTTTCTAAAACAGTTTTTATTTTTCCTGTTTTCCCTGAAGCTTTCAAAGGCTTTGAACATGGGATTTAAAGCCTGTGAACCCTTAGACATAAAAACCTGGGTGAATTTGGAGGGGATTTTTCCTGCTTTAAAGCTTGGGAGTTATGTTCTAAAAGAGTAATTTTTTGTAGCGTGTAATAGCAAACTCTGTTTTTCTAAGTGCCATTACACCTGAAGGTATTTTATTAAAATTTGACAGAGGACACCACAATTTAAAAATATCTTGTCAAATTATTCAGATGCTAGCTTTTGCATGCAATTGAGGTGTGTGTTTTTTGTAGCTCGCAGCACTGCTGGCTCCTTGTCCAAAGAATGAACCACATTTTTACCACCTCTAAAATCACCATACATAACTCCATGCCTTGAACTTTCCATATTCTTCTGGAAGTTTTGAGCTTTGGCAGCTCTGAGGCCAAAGCCTCTGGGAAGGTTACACTCCTTTGGCACAGCTTTCCCGAGTGGGGAGATGCTGGCGAAAACCCCGTGGGCATCCCGGTGTGAATGCCACTCCCCCTGCCATGTTTCGGAGGGGACTTCCCGGAGCTCTGGCCCTCCTTCCCACGGGATGGGCAGCCTGCAGGCGGGCGGGCCGGCGGCCGGGGCCGGGGCAGCGAGCCCAGCGGCTGGGAAAGGATGCGCTGCCGGCGCGCCAGCCGAGCTCCACCAAACGCTGTCCTCGGGCTCCAGCTCGAGAGGCTGAACTGGGCTCCCGCCCGCCTGGAGGGTCGGGAGAGAAAATGAAAAGCTCCTTCTCAGAATTACAGGCTATTCTGTGTTGGAAAGGGAGGCACCAGCACCATTGGGTCCGACATTTCCCACCTGCCCTGCCTCAGAAGAGTTTGCTCCCAGACGCCAAGCATCCTCTGTGATTGTGATGGGGCTCGCTCTCCATTTTCCATTTGTCCCCCAAAAGGGCTAAAAGCCACTTTTTTTTTTTTTTTTTTTTTTTTTTTTTTGAGAGAGGAAAATGCTTCCCCATCCCTGCTACGCTCCCACTTCTAAAATAGATCATAAATTATGCAAAGAAGCTACAAACTACAGATGAGCTTTTTTTTTGTTTTTGTACTTTAAGTGTTGTTATCAAGAATGAAATAAACTATTTGGCTATTTTTAACTCTGTGTGTATGTGCTTAAATAATGCATATCTACAAAAAGTCCTGATATCTGACCTGCGTGATTGTGCTGTGTGTATCCATATTTATTTATGCCGACACACACACAAAAATTGAAAGCGACAAACAAAGTTGAAATAAATAGCACCACTCAACTAAGTAGTGCTGCATGCAGAGCTATTAAATACTCGAACACGAGAAGTGGATTATTTTTAAGCCAATCCTTTTCATGTTTTGTAACTGAATAATAGCAGGTATTTAATCACACATAAGTGGTATGAACATCGGGTAGATGATAGAAATTATGCAGGAAAAACAGAAAACAGAAACCAAAAGGAGTGCAAAAATCCAGATTTATAACCAAAATCGGTCATTTGTTGTTATTTCCAAATATCTGTTTTAGAGAGCCAGAAAGCTGTCTTAAAAATAAGAAGCTCATTGTCTATATCTTCTGAGCAAATGGGATCTCCAAATGCCAAAAACTATACAGTAACTAATTGATTGCCAATTGTTTTCTCACACGATTTTCCATAAATACAGCTACACAAAATGTTTGTAGTTCCCAAACTGTAATGCTCCGCAGCGTTAAAATTTTTACCATTCAATTACTGTTACACCTTGGTGTTAAAACTGTATGTTGAGTGAGTTGGTGAGGGGAGAAGCTCTGGGGATTAATTACATTTATACATGATATGGCTAAAGTGTTCAGTCTTTTGGCGCGCAACAACATAAAAGGATCTCAAGGAATAACTAAAATACAAAGATTTGCGGGGCAGTGAGCAAGCTAGTAAGGGAAACATAGCGTTCTCACTTCTCTAAGCAGCTTTATTGTAAAAAAAGGAAAAAAAAAAAAAAGAAGAAAAGCTGAACATTTACTTCCCCCCCCCACCCCTAGAGCACAAAAGAACCGTCTGATGCTTGTGCTCTGACGGCCGAAGAGTATGAGATGGAGAAGCAGGAGCGCTAATCTTGATTGTGTTTTGGATCTTTTTCCTCTTCTCAGGAAATAATGAAAATCTCGGCGCGTGTCTTCTCGCAGAAGCGGGAGCCGGAGTTGCGCGGGAGGAGCCCTGGAGGTAACGGGACAAAGGAGCACTCTTGCCAGCAGCGGACGGACGTCGGGAGCGCCGCCATCCGCGATGGCTCGCTGATGGCCGGCGGCGGGGATGCTCGCGGGGTAGATGGGCTGCAGGGGACGGCGGGGGGCGGGTCAGGGCGCAGCCTTCTCGGCGGCCCCCCCGGCTGCCGGCAGGGCCTGAGGGTCGCGCAGGTACCGCCCCACCGCTCCGTGCGGGCCCCCCGCCGCCACGTGGAGGGGCAGGCGGCCGCGGCCGTCGGGGAGGTCGAGGCGCGCCCCGGCCCGGTGCAGCGCCGCCAGCGTCTCCAGAAAGCCGGCGCGGGCCGCGTCGTGCACCGGAAGGCAGCCAGTGCGCGGGTCGGGGCGGCTGGGGTCGGCTCCGTGCCGCAGCAGCAGCTCGGCCACCCGCGGGCTGCCCAGCATCATCACCTGCGGGGAGAGACAGCGTCAGCGCCCGCCACAGAGCCCCGAGCACCGCCGGGCGCCGCCTCCGCCGAGAGCCCGGGGGACAGCCGGGGCTGGCGGCGGCCGGACCGGCTTCTCTTTTGGGGGGGTGACTCTGCTGTGTCGGCTCCTTGCAGTCGTGACCCGCATACATTGTGACTGCCGTTTGCGACTATCCGTGCGGATCCCTTCCAACTCGAGATAGTGTATTATTAGATGATAAATTAAAAATATTAACTAGTGGTTTCCAGACTAGGTATAACACATGTGTGTGTTCTGCTTCACATTTATATAATTTATATAATTTATACACATCATGGTGTAAATGGTACTTGTGGTGTGTGTATAAGCACATATATGTACACACACATTTATACGTAGATATAGACCGGCTCTGTGTGTGTGTAGATATATGCACACAATACAGACACCGTTTATGTAATTATCTAATAAATAGTGCATGTATCTATATTACAAATATATTTAGACATACACATATATAAAAATATATTAAATATATTTATACACATGGAGAGTTTGTATGCTATACATACACCCCATGTATATTGTGGCAATAAAGGACCCGAGGGATCTTGCATTAAGGCTGCCATCACTTAGAATGCATTATCGATTAATCAACGGTCAGCACAGCAGTGGGAAAATACAGCTGGGTGTGGCTCCTTTCGGCATTCGGTGTGGATATTTAAAATTTTCCCCTCCTGAGTTTCGGACAAAGATGTTTTTTCTTTCTTTTTTTTCCTCTCTCATCTCTGTCTTCTTTTCAGAGGTGTGAGAGCCGCTGCTGGGCACTCACAAGCAATGCACAAAACTTAAATGATGGAAAATTCCGAATGATAATGTCCAAATGGCAAATTCCTAATGACAGTCTTCTTTTCTGCCAGAAGCAGAAAAAAACTTCTGGCAATGTTTGATCATACACAACTGAACAAAACCCACAAAAAAACCCCAATCAACCAAAAACCAAAATAAACTTGTGCATGGGGTTTTACTTCCCTTACTGTCCTGGTAATTTTCAGTGGATTTTTAACCACCATAAATTGTGACTTAATACTATAAAAAATATCTTAAGACAATAGGTTTTTCTATCAATTTCTACCTCGGGACTTTGGTTTGTCCACTTCAAATAATTGGGTTTATTTATAGCACAAGTGTGAAATACTTATGAATGTCATAATATCTAAATTCCCGATATTAATCTTTTCCAGAAAGAAAAAGAGGGTCCACATAGTCAAGTGTCAGCCATTTTGCAAGTTGCTGACAAGAGAAAGATAACTTAGTCTGAAATGGGGAAAGGAAAGAGATAATTTATAAGACTTTGGAGATTCTTTTCATCTGCAATTTGCAATTTGAACGTAAAATGGAAGTAGCATGAATAACTTTCTGAGAGCTTTTCTCAGTAATACACTTCAGAAAAATATTTCTGAATATTTAATGTAAAGCGGAAGAACCAAAATATCTGTACAGCTTAGCTGAACATTAGATTAATCATCCAATATATCTCTTTAAATAACGACTCGAAAAATCTTCCTGAGATACACAAATCTAATTTAAATCGCAGAATATTAATCACTCAATGAACATTTTAAAAGTGTCTACTTAAGTATGTCGATTAATGTAACTCATTTTTAACTCTCAAACTGCCTAGAAAGCAACTCTACATACTGGTACTTCTAACATCTAGCAATAAATGCTGCCACTATTGATAGATAGAGAATGTGAAAGTTGCTATTACTAAAAGAAAAAAAAAGAGGTGACTACTAATATATATCTAGTTTCAAGTAACAATTTTTATCAGCACAGTTTCTAGGTTCTTTGCTCGTGAATATACTAGAAAGGGACCCCACTTCGATTTCCTTGGGGAAAAAAAGACCTGTTCAGGCTATATTTAAAAAATCCAAGAAATTTGATCGAAGGGCAGATCATTCACCAAACCTATCTGGATAGGTTATCTGGAAGCGGATTTTGCAGTCCAACTTCTCCTTTAGACTATCTCCTAGAAAAATTCGTTTGCTGCCAGCGGTTCCCCACTAGTCCCCATCTTGCGCTTATAGGACAGCTGGACTTAGTAAAAAATAAAGGTCACATTTGAATTCAGACAGCTGCGGCTGGAGTACGGTTCCGATCATAGCAATAAAAATTCATTCTAAACACGAAATGCCCACCCTTCCCCGCCGACGTGGCAGAGCAGACTTCTCCCCTGCCCCCCCCACACCCAGCCGTACCTGGAGCGGGGTTCTCCCAAAGCGGTTGGTCCCGTTGGGATCCACGCCTGCTTGCAGCAGCCTCCTCACCTCCTCATGGTCCCCGCGGGCGGCGGCGCTGCACAGGCGGTCGCCGTCGCTCCGGGGGGACCCCTCCATCGCCCCCCGCCGACCCGAGCCGCACGGCCGCCGCTGGCTTTCCCTCTCCCCTGGCTGCGATCTCGCCCGTCGCTGCGACCCAGCTCGTCACTGTTACCCAGCTCCTCCTCTCCCGGGGGCAGCGCCCCCCCCTCGCACCCGCTCCCCGCCCTGCCCCTCCAGTTCCCTCCCCGCTCCGGGCGCTCCTCCAGCGGAGCGGCGCTGCGGTGTCCGCTCTCCCTCTGCCCCGGCTCCCAGCGGCTGCGGGAAATGCGCGCACCCGCCCGAGGCGAGGGGCACCGGCAGGGCGGCCAAGGACCGCGGGATGGCGGCAGCCTGGTCCTCAAGCACGGCACCTCGGAGGGCAGCGCGGTTTCATCCCCGCCTCAAGCACTAGAGGCTCTCGCGGGGTTTTTCTCCCACCGGGGAGAGGGGGTGGGGGCGGCGGCCTTGCGCCCCCAACCTCTCCCCACATCGGGGCGGGCTGAGAAGGCAGGGGAGCGGGGCGCAGACCCACGGGCAAACAGCTTCCACGGCAGCTGCCTCGGACGGGGCAGGTGGGTCGGCGACGTGACGAAGGGACGACGGACCTGAACTTTCCCGGAACAGAGAGGGACTCTTTGTGCGAGTGATGGCTCTAGTTTCTCTCTCCGAAAGGGGTCCTGCCCTGCCCGAGCCCCTCCGAGCGGTGTGTTGGGGGTCCATCCCTCCGTCCTGTGCCTGCCGAAAGCTGGCAGACCGGATGAGGAAGGGAGCCGTGCCCGCAGCAAGCCTGCGACCGAGCTAATGGCAGCGCATAGAAGAGGATCGCTTCAGCCGGGCCCTGCCAGAGCCTCCCGGGAATAGGACAACCGCGGCGAGAGCCCAGCAGGGTAAGGTGCAGCTCCAGCCGCGCAGCCGGAGGCTAGGCAGAAGAGTCTTGCCTTGCAGTCATGAAAGATCCTCAAAATCCAAGCATTCGCTCCTCCCCTTGGCTTTCCGCCAGGCGTTTCCCCGCTGCAGGCCCAGACGCACGCCTGCACACACACCCCCGCCCCAAGAGACGCCCCCGCGGCCGCCGAGGGGGAGCGGGTGGTGGGCACCCACGACCCACGCCGTGAAGTTCTTATCCTGCTATCTCGAAGTTCCTGCCTCTTACAAAGGAGGCAGGGGGAATAAAGATGTTTTTCAGGGTTTTGTTTTCCCTTTTTTTTG
>JACDOX010000247.1:665319-862974 GCA_014549065.1 Cardinalis cardinalis | reverse complement strand
TATGCGCCCGAGACAGTGCGGCGCCGAAGAAGTATCCGCTGTGCAGGTACAACCCCCGAAGAACTCTGCATAGCTAAAAGAGAAACGGTGATTATGTCTACATTTACTATTAGCCAAAAGCAGAGACATCCTCGGATGAGGAGAAATAAACACAGATTTATCCCTGAGCAGAGAAGTCAGAGGTTCACTAAAATGTCTTGGTTTAGTGGCTTTCAGAGCCTCCCTTGTGAAGTTCCTGGGGCAAGTAGCATTGCAGGATCAGGATCCAAAATTTGAGGCGACACTCTCGCTTGCCAGAGACCGGTGGTGAACTCCCACCACATCGTGTTTTTTCTACAATGCATGGTGCAAAGCAGCCCTCGGGACAGATAGGCAATTTAAAACAAACAAATAAATTTTTTAAAATTAAAAATTAATAAATAGTGTTCAAAGAGTGGATTTTTAGAAGTCTGTAAAATCTAAGAAAGTAAGATGATCTCCCACCCAAAAGGCAAAGTATCTTCCAGTTCTTCTTGTGCTCTCTAACATTAATGATAGCCACACAGAGATAAATCCAAGGAGAAAACCTCGTTGGTTATGTCCGTCAGGTGTCTTAAAATTTCAAATCAGTAGTGATGCATGGCAGAGTTGCAGGTATCACTGCCTAGCCTTGTTTTCTATGAAATGGTATTAATCATGGATTTTATGCATCTGTATGTATAAGCACAGGAATACATATGTTTTTCTGAGTATACAAGCATAAAAATATGTGGGAGTCGATGACCTTAATGAAAGGTCTTTTCCAACCCAGTTAATTCTGTGAAGGAAAAAAAATGCACGCTGACATGTCAATGTGTTTGCAAATAAAGATGTCACTTCAAGTCAGAGGGCCTGACTGTATCTCCATCTTCATCTCCACTATATTATGTTAAAAGCTAATAGTGTAAAACAACAAATACTGTCTCATTATTATGTCCCAACATTATCGACCCCCCAAATCACTTATCAAACTACTAGAACGTTTTTAACTCGCAACATTTTAAACTACATGATTGAAATATTGGGATTTCTTCCCCCTCTAAAAGCAAATCTTATATTATACAATTCTAGTACCAACAAAAGACCTCAAATTAATCAAAACATAACAATACAGAGTCATATCTGAAGTTAGGGTAATAATAACACAGCCTATGCTAGTGTGTTTTGAGAAAGAACTTTATATTGCACTTGTATCTCAGAGGGAGGGAGAAGAATCCACCTTTTCCCCCCAGCAAACCTTACTGCAAAGATATTTTCATTAAAAATATCCTTTTTGCAGTATAAAAGTAAAAAAAAAATCATGTTAAGAATAAAAAAGCAAAGATTTAAGAGGAGTAAAAAAAAAAAAAAAAAAAGAATCATATTAAGCAGTGTCCCTATCCTACATTTCTGCTCCTATTTAATTTTAGAATTATTATTCAACCATACAGATCTTTGACACTGAAAACAGATCCATTTTAATACTACAGTACAGCAATCCTGAAAATTGCTCTGAGATGTTTTGATAAGAGCATAAAGGACGGAAGAGGTAACTTTCAGTTAAAAAGCAGCCATCTTACGCCCCATTTAAGGCTTAGCAATTCTTACACTTTCAATAACAACAACAACTAAAAATCAAAATATTTACATTTTATCTAACAAGTATTTGGATAACAGGTTCAGGAGTTAAATAAATACTATAAAGAGACAAATTACAAAGAACATAATATTGGGATTTCCTAGCTTGTAAATAGGTAAAAAGCACACAAGAGAAGCAGGGGTAGGAGGTGCAATGGAGAGGTTGCATGGAAGAAGCCTGTTTTATATCTAAGGGGAGTGGGGGAAACAGTTCTGAGTAGTTCTGAGTTACACTAAAAATGAAGCAATACCTGTTTACAGAAATAATTTAACATTATAATTTTTTCCTTCAGTTTAAAATGTCAGAATATTTGTAATATTCTGATTACACATATTGGTTAAAACCAGGAAAATCTATCACCTTAATTTTAGTCATTCGGAAGTTGTGCCATGGGGGTTTATATTGAACTTTAAAATTATCGAAAAATTATCCTGAACAAACAAAGCCAAAACCAAACTGCACAAAAAAGCTCAAACATATCTCAGAGAAACTGCAGTAAAAACGAATAAATATTTCACAGAGTATATCTTACAATCAAAAATTGTTTAGGGTTGGAAAGGATTTCAGAGTTAATACTTCCAATCCCGCCCCCCCCCCCCCCCTCATCCAGCCTGGTCTCAGACACTTCCAGAGATGGGGCAGTCACAACCCCATTATGTGTTACCCTTACAGTTACTAAATTATCCCTAGATACTGCATTTTTCGTAGGGTTTTTGGTTTCGTTTTGATGCTTTATTTTTTTAAATTAAATTTAACGCACACATGTGTCTTACTCCATCCCAAGACCTTCAAAATGCAATTTGCAGTCTAGAGCTAACTGGCATTTTAGAAAAGCTTATTCTCCCTGATTTAAAGCTCAGGGGAAGGGAATAAAAAAAAAGAATTATTTATGGCAAGTGTGGAAATAGAGTGAGAAAAGAATAGCCATACTTTCAGATCCATGAGGGCTTTTGTCCTTGCTACAGAGAGTTTACTTCGTGGTGATTAGCACCCTCATACTTAAATTTGCATTTGAGATTCATGCTTTTCAGGTCGGACAGAGTTTATAGTTTCTTTTTCCCCCATTTAGTGTAGAATGAAGAAATGAGGCCTACTACAAATGCAGAAAAATGAGGCAATTTGAAGGCAACAAGGAAAACTGTCTATATTCTCTGACTTATATTATATTATATTATATTATATTATATTATATTATATTATATTATATTATATTATATTATATATTATTATATATTATTATATATTATTATATATTATTATATATTATTATATATTATTATATCATATCATATTATATTATATTATATTAGTAAAAATATACACATAATTCATGCATGTGTATCTGTGTGTGTATGGCCCCACACTTTTTATTCAAATAGCATTGGAAGCAATCTAAACAGAGAGTGGAGCTGGAAAGCTCTGAATTACTTTATCTCCACACCCTGAGTCTTATAGCTTGAAAGGTTAAAAATTTTATACATCCATTTATACATGTATAATATAAATGGCGTCTATTTTTGAAGTCATTTTGAGGCAAATATTTCTACTTCTCTTCCGCCTCTGTTCTTTCCAGGCTGTGCTGTGTATTAAAGGAGGTTGTGGAATGCTCTAATAACTTTCTATGAGGATTTTGCAGAACAATCCTCACATTCTCAGCAAAATTAATATTCACTTTAGCTTCAGTGTATGTCTAATTATTATTGTTGGTTTTATATGTGATAATCAATGCCACAACAATCCGATTTTGCGCTCTGCAATAAGGAAAAAGTTTAAAACTGCCCGAGCCTCAGACAGCTTTCAAAGTCCTTCATACGAGTGCATTTTAATTACTCTTTCTGACGCTGCTCGGCTGCTCTGACCCTTATTTCCCATATTTTTGTAACAGCAAGGGAAGGAAAAGTAGGCCACTGTATTTCACTGTCGGTTACAAGAGTGGAAAGTAATACACGGTCAGAAAACAGTGGCCATTTTCTCCCTTCAGAGCAATAGCTATGTTCCTTGTTTGCAAGAAACTGTCTGAAAAGGATGGGAAGGGATAGTGGGTTTATATTTTCGCAATATGCTATACAGAAAACGTCTCAAAAAGTGGGAAGCAAGTCAGAAATAAGTAACAGTAACTTTTCAAGAATCGGACATTTTCTACTGCGAAAAAAAAAAACCAAAAACAAAAAAACAAACAAACAAACAAACAAAAAACCAAAAAACAACAACAACAACAACAAAAAAAACAGCACAGAAACAGTCCCCCTGTAGAAACCTAACTTGTTTCCCGGTGCCATCTGAGCATGTGGCGCGGAGGGGCCAGGAGTCCCCGCGGCGCTGCCACCGGCGCTGGGCCGCCGCCTCCCGCTCCCGCTGCCCCGTCGGGCCGCCCGCGCCGCCCCCGAGCGGCCCCGCTCCCGGTGTCCTACCTGGGCCCGGGACCCCTGCCGCGCCTCCGCCGCAGGACCAGCTGCAGGGCAAGGCGCCGCGGCCAGCGCCGCCCCAGCGCCCCGAGAAGGCGGCGGAGGATGCGCCAGCCCAGCGCCCGGGCCCGGGGCCGGCTGCGGGCGCGCCGAAAGTGGATGGTGCACCTTATCCGCGGGGTCATGGGTGCGGGGAAGCCGCGGGCGCGTCACGCTACAAATACCTCCCCAGCGGGGCCCCACCAGTGAATCGGCCCTCTCAGCCTCCATTCATTGGAGAAGATTTTATTTATCTCTTTTTTATTCGTTCTTTTTTTTTTCTTTTCCGTTTAACTAATTTCGACTCCCCATTTCGCTTCACACCCCCTCCGCTCCCCCTCCTCCCCTACACCCCGCTCTAAACTCCTCCCATGATGATGGCTCCCGCCTCGAAAAGCGGGCAAAGGAAGATTGGGGGGGGGGAGGGGGGAGGAGGGATAAGATCGCCGGGTTAGAGTACCGCCGCCAGACGGGCGTGGGGACCGGCCAATCGCAGGGCGCTCCGAGGCTTTCAAATAAAGCCTTGACGACATCTCCTTGCCCTCCCCCCGCTCTGTCCCTCCAAACACACCGCCTCCCGCTCCGTTTGGGGTTTTTCTTGCTGTTCAGCTGCTCCCGGACCGCACTCCCCCCGGGAAAACCCCGACGGGAAAGGGGGCCTGCGGCGGCTCGGAGCGCCGCGCTGGCACTCGTGAGAGGCAGCTAGCGGATCGCTGCCGCTTTGAAAGCGCGGGCCACTGTTGGCCCGGGCGAGCAGCTATTTCCTTGTCACATGGCCATTTGAAAGCGACGCGGGAGCGTTGCGTAGCGAAGCGGGGGAGGGGGGGCGCCGGGAGGGGGGGGAAAGAAAAGAGGATCTCTATTTACCCACGCCGGTGACCGAAACGGGTAATGAACGGTTCCCGCCCAGCCCCGGGCCTTGTCCGCGGCCGTGCTCCGCGGTGTCGGACCTCTTCGCTTTCCTTTTGAAGGGTGAGGTTTTGGAGCGGGGTGGGGGGAGCAGCGGAGGGTCGCTGAAAAGCCCCAGTCCACCTGCTGGCGCTCCCCTGCCCACCCGGCTCCAGGAAGCACCGCTGAGCTGCCGGGACCCGCGACAGCCGGTGCTGAGCCAGCTCTGCCGCCCTGGGCGGTGGAGGGCTTACTGCTACCTCCCCGTCCCGCTGCCCATCCCAAGAATCCTTCTGCCTGCGCTGCCCCCGTCCCGGGTGCGGGGTACCCCCGTGCGAGGCGTGAGAAGAGCGGCGGGCAGGGACAGCGTCATTTCTGCTGGCGCATTTTCCCCCTCCCCGGGCGCGGCGGGGCCCGGCTCGGATGGTCACGGCTAGAAGCGGCGGGGAGAGGGATCGGGGCAGCTCCGGGGCTGCGGGGAGCCGCAGGAAGGGCGCCGGGTGGGGACGCAGAGTGGCAGTGCCTGGGAGGGGAGGGATGGTGAACACAAGCGTGTGCAACACCCTCCCACAACTAACACCCCCTTCTCTCGGGTGGGCAAAAAGTCGAAATGTCAACAGAAGGTTTCTCCTGCCTCAGCTCGGAGTAACCCTACCATCAATACTGATAAGGAAAAGCCTGTAATCGTTTCTTTTCAAGTCCAGTTTCAAGCCTGGGAAACTGGATGAGCAAAATCGGAATCGGCCATTTCGAAATGAAAGTACCTTTCGAGAGAAGCTATTTTTTTCCCCCTCCCCCCGTTATTTTTTCCTCCTCTTCTCCCCTGCGATGACTTCTGCTTCCTGACCGGCAAGGCAAAATTCAGATAAATGAATGCCTACCTGGCTGTGCAGGTGTCGGAGCAGTGGTGAGAGGACGGACCGACAGCTTCGGCAATAGAAACCGAATACCCACCAACGCTGAATGCATGGCCGATCCGGGGCTCGTCGTGCGCAGGGTGCAAACCCTGCTGTAGAAGGGTGCACGTGTGCTCACACATATACTCGGTTACAGCGACAATATTAAAAATAAAAATTGCCAGTACTCTGCCGTCTTAAAAATAATGCTTTTAGGGCTTTTTTGATAAAGTGTACTGCTGCTGCTGTTCGTGGTTAATTGTTACTATTTTTCTTTTCAAGGAGGACTCCAAGCCCTGAAGCCGCTGCTGCTGCCAGAAGAAAAGGTGTCCGTGGAAGCTCCGGCAGCCAAGAGGGACCTTGCCAGGGATCCCCATCCTTCCATGGAGTGAGTATTCCCCACCATGAGTCTGTCCTGGGAAGGGGCTCCGGACACCTACTCCGTGAGGCAGATTTATAACAATTAGGTATTTAACCTTGCTGAGTTTTGAGGGCATACTCTGCTTATTTGGTGCAGTCAGCCTAGCAAATTTTGCTGTTTCCCTGCCAACCTTATGGTCAGTAACAGTAGTTACATAATACTATTTTAGTCGCTGTAGTTTCATAAGCCTTAATGGAAATGCTAAGAAATCGAAATAAAATCTGGAGAAAATGACAATTTAAAACAGGAATACGGGTCCAATTGAGGACGGAAGTGCAGTTTAATAGAACCTTACTGTTCTGTAAGGAATGTGGTCAGGCTCAAGCTTTCCCCCATCTCCATCTGGTTGCAGCGCCATTCTGGTTCCCACAGGCATGGGACGCAGGCACATAACTGCTACATCCCCAGTGTTGTCCTTGGTTCAGCTATGCCATGATCTAGGGCAGAGCGGAGTGCAAATTAATAAGGTATTATAATAACATATTATATGTTGTTATTATATAATGTTTTTTATTTATAGATATTTATAAAATATGTGTTTTAGGCATTCTTATAATGAAAAAGTGTGAATATAGACTAAAGATAACATAAATGTTTCGTACGTGTTTTATATATGTATAATTTCGTTATAATTAAACCTAGAAGCATAATTAAACAACTAAGCATATTACATATAAAAATAATTTTTAATCAAATATATCACGTTGATGCATAATCATAACGTTTTATATATGTGTGTTCTATATGTGTATCGTGTATATTTTATATAGATATTACATAGATGCGTCATATACGTGAATGACATAACTAAATATTTTATAGCATGACAACAGATATGAAGTAATTAAAAAGCAGACATTGTATGAAATTACATTATAATAAACAACACGTTACAAAATAGGTATATACATTATTTTTCATGTTTCTATATGAGATACTTAAGGGTTGGATACTCAGTAGGGATGCAAAACCAAGATAAATCTTTTTCACCTGTTCTACAGGTAGCTCTGCAAAGTGCCCAGGATTAGCACTGGGGTACGAGACCTGAACTCTGTCGCTGCTTCGCCTGGCTTCCCTTTCTCAGCCCCTAAGGTGCAGGACGTGTGAGCACAACTCTACTCGGGTTCCAGGGAGGGAGGCAGGGTCTGCCGCTTGTCTTGCACCGGCTGGGAGCAGCGTCCCTGCCTCACCGCCCGGCTCGCTACTGTCTGTGCGCTCCCGCAAGCACACCTCTCTGGGGGCTTGGGTGCTCGCTGCCCTGAGATCGGCTCTCCCCGCCTCCTCCTTCCACCTCGGCAGAGCCTGGGCTCCCGCTGTATCTTTTTCCTGGGGTGTTCGTATCCAACTCCCCAGCGCCGAAGCAGCCAGTGAAACATGTATCAGCTGTCATATAATCAATATATAGCCCCCCTCCTCGTTCCCCTGCCAGCAGCAGAGCTGTTTCAAAGGTTCCCTTGTTTCTTCACCAAATGTGTCACCTCCGGGCATCTTGGGAAGCACTGGAGTTGAACTCAGATGTATGATTTTGAATTTTTCGTTTATGGCTGCCTTGGTTTCACAATCACGTGATTTTTTAGAAGCACTATAACTCAGAAGAGGTCACTTGCAAATTGTTAAAACAACGAGGATACTTCAACTGAGGATCGTATCAGGCTTGCAGAGACAATTTTCTCTTTATTTTCTCTTTCCAGATCCTACCGTTGCAGCCTACACAAGGAAAGCTACAAATGTGTAGTTGTGAGTACATGTACAGACATGCACAGCATCCTACGTGCTTTTAATAAGGTATTTACCAAAGCTGCAATAACACCAGGAAGCATCTGCCAGAGGAAGGCAGATTGGCTTCAGCACCCCTTCAGATCGCTTTAACCAAAATCAAACAGGAAGCTGTCAGGACAGGGAGACTCTGAAACCTCCCTCGTCTACAGATGGAGGGCTAGCAAGCGTGAGCAGGGAGCCACTGGGAGCAGAAAGTTCAGACGCAGCCCCATCAAAACAGGGGAAAGGTTTATAGTACCATATCTCTGTGCAGCGAGATATGGTACTATAAACCATATCTCATTTGGTTCATATTTAATATTCAATGTCTGTTATTTAATATTTTCACATTTAGTATTTTCTCACTTCATATGTCATACTCCCTACTCCATACTTCATACTTCATGTTTCATATTTCTCTTCAGTGTTTGGACTCTTGTGTGAAAAAAGGGGCCTGCGGAGAGCCATAGCATTTCCAGTGCAGGATAATATACAGTTACAAGCAAAAAAATATTGTCCTTCGTGCATCCAGCAGAGAAACGCGATCCGGGGTTATTCACAACATCGCATGAGTACTGTTCTACTTGGTGTCCCCCGAGTTGGGCGCGGGCAATAAGTTTGGGGAGGGGATGGCCCGGGGAGAGGTTAGGCACAGGCCGGAGGGTCGCGCAGGTACCGCCTCGCCGCCACGTCGAGGGGCAGGCGGCCGCGGCCGCCGGGGAGGTCGAGGCGCGCCCCGGCCCGGTGCAGCGCCGCCAGCGTCTCCAGAAAGCCGGCGCGGGCCGCGTCGTGCACCGGGAGGCAGCCAGTGCGCGGGTCGGGGCGGCTGGGGTCGGCTCCGTGCCGCAGCAGCAGCTCGGCCACCCGCGGGCTGCCCAGCATCATCACCTGCGGGGAGAGACAGCGTCAGCGCCCGCCACAGAGCTCAGGCTTTCTCGCTCGGCCCGGAAGGAATGGAGATCCACAATGGAAAGGAGAAGAAAATCCGCCGGCGAGGCGCAGAGATCGGCTCTGGACGTGCCACGAACGGTGGAGAACACGCACCCGTCGGGGGAGTCGTGCCGCATTGGAAAACTCTCCTTTACCCACGCTAGGGGACAGGAGACAACAGGTGGGGCAGAGAGGTGCGGGATTCCTGTCGGGATCGGGGGATGTGGATGCACACTGGGGTTGCTCCGCGACAGGAGCGGGAATTCGGTAGGCTCGGAGCAGACTAACGGGGGGAGGTGGCTCGCCCTTCTCCCGGAGCGCTCCCAGAGAGACCCAGGTCAAGCCCCGAGTCGCTTTGCACGGTCCCCGCGGAACCGTGCCGGGGGGCCGCCGTCGTTCCGCTGGCATCCGTGACACTTCCCTAGAGAGACCTTGGCAAGGGGAGCGCGTAATGCAAGGAACCCACCGTCTTCCCTCACCGTCAGGACGGAATGAACCTTCAGCCTCACCCGCGTGTCCAGGGCAGTACGGACATGCCCTGCAGCCCTCCCCATCGCCCTCGCCGTTTTCTTAGTTGGGCTTCCCTAGCGCACCCAGCAGTTCGTTCAGCACAGGGGATAAGTCCCTGCCGCGAAGACTGGGGGGAAAAAATCCCCAAAACCAAAAAAGAAAAAGCACTGCAGGACGGCAAGAAATACCTGTTTCGAGTGAAATCCTCCACCGACATTTTGAGTCGGAGAGTGTTTTGCAAGCACTGGCAGCAAAACTTAAATATAGCTTCTCAGATTAGTCCAGTTTCGTTTTACTTAGAAATTTTAAGAAAAAGCCGTCTAGAACTACCTCGAAAACAAACTCAGCCTTTATAAAGGTAACCTCTACCACACCTCCGGGCGCTACGTCTACCCACACGTTCAGGGGAGTGTAAAATGTGGGCAGACTGAGCCCCACAGGGATTGCTCGTTGTCTACCTGCAGCGTCACCTGGGCAAGGTTATCGTGACCGGGTATTTCTGTTCGTGAGAGCCACTGAATATATACACATATATTTTTCCACAGGAGAGGAGACAAAACATACAGTCATATAAAGCAGAAGACGAGGTATAACGAAAGAGAAATTATTTCTACAAACGTGACTTGTCACATTTTATTGCACGTTTATTGCGAGACAAGCATTAAAGTTCTCTGATTTGAGTCATCCTATCTCAGTTGGTTCAAATAAAGTAAAGGGTTGCTAAGACTAAAACCTCCCGGTTGCGGCCGTCACCGGAGAAGACTTTCTCGTTCCCAGAGAGGCGAGAAAAACCCCCGTGCCGCGCCACCTCGAGAGCGGCCGAGCACAGTGACGGGGGGCGGCCGCTTCCGGCGCACTGGAGGGCCCACTGCAACCCGGGGCTGCCACCGCCCCCTCGGGCAGGGCACGGAGGGCCGCTGCCCTCGCCCAGCTGCCAACAGTCCGCCTCCCTACCTGGATGGGGGTCCTGCCGTAGGAGTTGGAGGCGTTGGGGTCGGCCGCTCCGTCCAGCAGCTCCCGGAGGCGCTGCGGGTCCCCGCGGGCGGCGGCGATGGCCAGCTCATCCGCAGCCGCGCTCCGCACGGCTCCGCAGCCGCCACTCGGCTGGCCCGCGCTGTCCGGGGCTGGCGGCAATCCCATGGGAATCGAGAGCCTGGCCCATGGGAACGCCCGGCCCCGCCCCTGGCGGCGGCCCCGGCCCGGACGTTCCTGCACGGTGCTGTCGCCGGCTGAGGGCGCCTCCACCTGCCAGGATGCGGCGGAGGCTCCCGGCTCCCGTTTTGTTCACCCAGCTGGTGCCGCCCGGCCCATCTCGGTGTCTCCGCTGGCCTCACCCTGACGGGGCGGAGCGACTGCGCAGCTCTTCTGCGACAGAGAGGGCCGGACTCCCAGGCGGGCCGCGGGACGGCTCTCTTTCGTCTTTTATGTTCGTCTATTATTTTATTCTCCTGAGGGCAGCAGCGTCTAAAACCAGTGCCTGACGGCCACGAGAGAAGGAGGGGCAGGGGAAGGGGAGGAGCAAAAGTAGCAAAAAACTTTAACGAGAGCGGGACGTAAGGAGAGTGGCCCCGGGACCGCGGCCTAATGTCCGCAGGGCCCCGCCCCCCTCACGCTGCCCCCTCGCCCTCTCGGGACACCCATCGGCGCCCGAGGCCCAGAAGGCGGAGGTGGCCTCCCCTCTTTCCCTTCCCCTGGGTGAGCTGCGAGCTCCTGTCTCTGCTTTTTTACTTGGCAGGGACTCTTGGAAGGACAGCGAGCTCAGCGGCGCCCACTGCCTTGACTGAGACACGAATCGCGGCTGCGACGTCTTCACCCCACTGCCTAAACCGCCCTTTTCTTATTTATTTATTTATTTATTTATTTATTTATTTATTTATTTATTTATTTATTTATTTATTTATTTATTTATTTATTTATTTATTATTTTTCCTTCTTCATTTTTTTTTCCCTTAAAGAAGTTGCACGCTCTGCGCCGCCAGGGCAGGGTTTCAGCGCCCGCCTCCCGGCGGCACGGGCGGGCCGGGGCGGAGCGCTGGGGCGGGCGGCGCCGGCAGCACCAGGGACAGCTCCCGCCGCCGCAGCCCGCCGCCCACCGCCGCTGCCCTTCCTCGCTCCGCGGCACCTCCGCCTCCGGACCTGTCTCGGAAAGCGGCCTTTCTCAACGCCCCGCATGTGCGCACGAGTCAAGTGCGATGTCGGGCCGCGTCCGGCATGTTCCTAAAACTGTAGTGGCCTAGTGCCAAATTGTTCTTCATCATTACACTTTGCTTAGAAATGAAGTAATTTTCACTCACAACAAAGAGCTTCTTGATATAAATTGTTGCTTCTGGTTAAATAACTGAGCATTTAAACACGGTTTGGCGATTTTCTTGTGTTTGAGTTTGGTTTTTGGGTTGGTTAGTTGGTTTGGCTTGGGTTTTTTTTTTTTTTTTCTCTTTATTAATGAGTTTTCCATTCAAGTGATGGATACCATACAAATGTGAAAATAATATTTCAGAACTCCATATTATATAAAAGGAAACAAGTGGAATAGTTTAATCTATGCACCCTAGTATGTAGATCACCATATGATGAAAACACCCAAGCTGTGAGCAGTATAGTTAAGCCTTGAAAACACTGCAAGATGATCTTTACAGCAGCAGCAGTAAAGAGCAATATTATAGAATCAGTTTCACAGAGATAGTGTATTGATTCTGATTCTCAGCTACAGTAAAAACAATAAAGGAAAAGGATTCTGACAAGGCTTTGATGCCAGTGATCTATCCATAAGGTAAAAAAATATTGGTTCACGTGTACTTGTGTGAAAGATTTAGGTGGGGCACTTTATTTTAACAAAGAAGAAGCATGAAAATTATATCTAAAGGAAGATAAGCTTTCTACTTATTTGTTTAACTTGTTATTCCAAGACTATGTGGTAAATAAGATAACCAAAATATTCCTTCACACTTCTTTCAGAAAAGGGCGGCATTTCCTACCAACCTCATTAAGTAACACTGTCAAATATTTATGAATAACAAATTAAGGACTCTTTCATAATTTTTCCTGCAGATCAGAAAAACCCACATTGTGCCATTAGGGAAGACTTCCCTCCAGCAAATTCATAAATGTTAATTTTCCTGACCAAGAAAGGAAACTGTCCATTAGCAAAAAATTAGGTATTTTAGCTGGAAACTGCTTGCCTTGGAGCTGGAATCTCAGACAGAGTTTTCCTTTTGTTCTGAATATGTGTTTACTGTCTGAAGGACAATTTCACTGTCCTGTTGATGGTAGCTTTAAAGAAGCTGCTACATAGTTGAAAGTGACATCTTCCTGTTTCAAAGTTATTATTGGAAAGGTAACTTGTACAATCGTGACCTAAAAACAATCCTTTAGGGAGGCGTCACAACTTTCTATGCTGCAGGGTTATTAATTATGTATATGGAGAGTGACAAAATGCCAAATAAATACAAATCTCTTGGCAAGTAGAAAGACCTTGCAAGCACTGCAACAATACAATTTTCTACAATCAAAAAGAGGAAAGAGAGATATTGAGAGATTCAAGAAGATGCTCATTAGTACGCATAATGTGTAGTCAACTTAGTATTGCTCAAAACCACCAGCCTAATTTTTCCTGCTGAAGAAAAAATTATTGGCAGTTTGTCCCACATATGTTTTCTTCCAACTGATGCCTTTTAAGTAGTTACATTTGGAATAGAAGGCACTGTATTTCCCTTAGCTGGGTCTCTTTCCCTGGGAAGTGGGAAAATAGACAACACTAACATTCCTTTTCTGGATCAAAAGAAATGTGCAAATAAGCCAGAACAGAAAAACATCCTGGTTTTGCACTTCTTTCAAGTGGAAGTATAAAATCACTAACTCTAATTTAGTTTTCTCTTTGTTATGGTATTGACAGTATTTTGGAAGTTTATTTTCTCTTTCTTACCCAGTTGTTCTTTATGTTCTTTATGTTGTTCTATATTATTTCAAGGGAAGTGGACATCAGCACTACAAAACACTGCACAGAAACCCTTTTGGAAATTTTATGGCTATTTGCCCAACTGTATTTGCAATGAGCTCTCTGTGTGCACAATTACTGAAATTGTAAGTTTCACATATGAAAGAGTTTTTTTCAAATTTACCTTGAAACTTGCTCCCATGTTTGCTTATCATGTTGGATATGTCATGTGCTTTCTGGTGGCTCTTTGATAAAATATTCTCCCAGGATAGCCTAATCAGTGGTAGAAAAAGTAATCTGTTAGAAAACCAACAGCAATAAAACCAATGGCACCACACTCCCACCCCCCAAAAAACCGAACAGAAAACCCCAAAAAACACCCAACAAAAACATCAAAACAAACAAAAAAATGCAACCAAAAACCCTAACCAAACCAAACCAAACCAAACCAAACCCTGAATCACTTTCTTATGCTGAAGAACTGTAAACTAACAAAACACCAAAACCAGGTGCTAGGCAGCTGCCTTGTCTGTAAACTATCTCTGATTTTGTTTTTTGAGAGTAAGGTTTTTTTCTCTACCAGGAAGAATTCCCTGATCCCCGACTATCACACTGGTTTGGTTCCATGGTTTGTACAATGGAAATCCTGATAAACCACAACACCAAAAAATGAGCTATCTAGATTTAGGGTTTTAATTTTTTTTTTTCTTTTTAAACTTTCATTTTATATGCCTTCACATTCAGAGATTCAGCTGGCTGCAGAGAAAGACATGTATGCAGAATCTAGGACACATTATTGAGTTCCCAAGTCTTGCACAACCCCAGATTCACATCTGTGGCAATTGCAGCAAAAGTTCCTAGAATCTAAGTAGTAATTCTCATGTCCCCATCATTTTAACTGTACAATGCTGAGCAAATCCCTCTATCTCTTTGGCTCACATATACGTGTAAGGATTGTGGTCATAGACCTGAAGGACAGTGGGAGAAAAACTAATGAATTGATATGTTTTTGATATAAAAAGTAAAACTAAAACCTTCCATATACACTGTCCATGGGCTTTGTGATTCTGCCATTCCAGGGAACAGTCATCCATTGTCTGAAGATGAGTGTGAGTCAGGCAATGTGCTGAGGGCTAAGCCAAGCTTCAGTCGGGTATCAGGCAGTTTCCATAATGAACAACTATGTTGCAAAGTTACATAAAATTCACAGTTAGCATGAATTAAGCATTTAGTCAGTTCCCCAAGTGTATGTACTGGTATAACTATTGTTAATGACAAGACTTCTGCCAAAGCTCAAGACACCGATCAGCTTGCATTGGAGAATCAGTCCCATTGCACAAGCTTTTTCCATTTTGATCAAGAGTATGGTGGCCAAAATCAGCAAAAAGCTATTGATTTCTCACTATAGTTGGGCTGCATACAAGCACATTGAGATTCTGTAGGTTCAATTTAATCTGGTAGTAATCTATCCTTAATGATTGTTGCATCTTTATTGCTATGTACTTATATCCCCACAGGGAACAAAGGAGAAAGATTTCCCAGTTACAATCAACTTGTATTCAGCTCATGTTGAATTATTCCAAATGGGGCTGGGGGTTCAGAGGCAGAGCAATTTAGTACATTATTACAATATACAGAAATTTTATTTACCTGAGCCAAGAGACATCAAGGATTACTTACTTTTTTTAATCTTTATCCAGACCATATGCCAGCTGGTTGCAAAGTGAGCTTTGCTGGCTGAGTGTTTAGTGAATGTTTCTGAACTTTTTGGCAGCTATGCTTGTTCTACGCTTAAGTAAGGAACACAGGGAGAAGATTAGGATATCTTTTAGAAGCTGTCCTGCAAAGAATTTGTGTTAAATTAGCTTCGTCCCACCTTTGTAAAGCCCATGAAGTTTGGAGAAAAAGAGAAGCATTAGGAATTTTCTTTCCCCCTAGCCCAATTTGCTTTGTAGGTCAGCTTGAACATTAGTTGTTAGGAATACCAAACTTGATCTTCCCAATCTGTTTGGCAGACTACTGAGGAGAGGAGGAGTCTCTATTCAGTACAGCTATTGAAAACCCAAGGTATGAGTCACTATATAACATGCTTTAGATTATCACATTATAACTCCAAGCAGTTTAGGTGATCTTTAGCTTATCTCTTAATTTTATCATCTCCTGTGGTCATATTTTCAACCTGTTTCACAAATCTAGGATCTTCCTTTTACCTAATCACATAGACCTATAAACTGACTATCAAAAACAGGAGACAGGATAATGTCACTGTCCAGACTTGTCAGCAACTGAGACATGAACTCAGACTGGCAGGGCATCTGAATCACTCACTGATAGACAGGAGGTGGTTTTATACATTATTGCAAGGCACAGTATTTCCTTACATGGTAATTCTCACTACGTGATCTATCCCATGTTGCCACATCAGCTTTCTAAATGTCCTTCTACGGGATGATCACACCCTCTTCACCCATCTGTCACCTTTGGACAGGTTCCTCTCCAATGGGGATCTGCTCAGTGGCACTTCCCCCCAAGGTCAGGTGAAGACAGACCTCTCTGTGCTGCCATGTGCCCCTCTGTGCCACTTTGTGCTCCTTTGTGCTGCCAGGTGCTTCTGCAGAGGCATCTCATAGCCCACAGCACAGCTCCTATCTCTTCCCACACAGACTGGTCACACCAAAGTGTGTAAAAATTCACCGGAATGGTGAAGCATAGGCTTGACTCTAACCATGGCATTCTTTCTTCATAACATTCATTAAGTGCTGGAAGTAGGTGTTTAGCTGAAAACTAGAGTATTTTCAAGCCCATAAGCAGTTTTATTCCAAATATTCAATTTTCTTGCTTCTTGACATGTCATAACTTCCCCTATTCATCAGGCTTTATACAGTCTTCCAAAATAAAGGAGGTATTTACTCTGATAAGTCAGCTTTACCTGATGTCTCTCAGACATCAAAACCAAGTCTTCCCACTAGCTTGGTCTTTTGTTATTTGCTATTCAAAGCCCTTTTGCAATAGCTAGAAAATGGAAACATGGATATGCAGATGATACCTGAGGCTTTAATCAAACCTCACTCTTAGGCAGGCAAAAGTATGAGTTTCTGCGCTGCAAAAGGGATGGTACTGTTGAAGTTACTTTGAAACATTTGTGTCAAGATGCTCTGATCTCACTGAACTTACCTTAAACTATTTGATACTTAAAACACGCTTACTTTTCCACTTACTAACTGACTCTTTGATAAATTACAAGGCAAATCTCTTTTGCCTTGGAAAAGAAAGCATAGACTGGAATTTTAGATTCTATCTAGTTTCCACTTTTGAATATGGACAGTTTTTCCTTACTTTCTTATGATTTTTTTTTTTTTTTAAAGTATGCATTATACCTTGAGGATATGCTGCCAAAAGTAACATCAGATAGCTCCGAAGTGTCAAGGGATGAGTTTTGGGTCTGAACCTGGACCAAGGCCAAACCTGAGGATATGGTAGATCTGATTGAAGACATTCAGTGTTTAGTAAGACTGATGATGGAATGGTGTTTGAGGTTTGGATTTCTTTATTATTCTGCAGTTTTTATGTACAGCACCACCCAGGAGGACTCATTATCCAGATAACTTGTTTGCAAAGTGTTTACACAAGTAAAATAATCTTCAGTAAAGTGCTGAGTGCATCTTATGTGTGCAGTATTGATCCATTTAACATGTGCTTTGTAGAGTGCGTATTTACTGCAGAAATGTTGATGATGGATGAATCAGGTAGTGGAAAGATATCTTCCCTACATTTCTAAAACATGATTCAGTCTTTGTCTGTAATCCACTTTAATGTGTTCACTGGTGTTTCTGATTCATGTCTTGTGACCTGAAGTGTATCCTTTCTGTGATTCCTTTCTAGAACTTTCTATGGTTCTACAGTTTCAACTGTTAAACACTGTTTTATTGGTAAGGTTCTCTTCTCTTTAAACAATTTCAGGGGATGCTTGTGTTATGTTTGTGTATGTAGGCTCAGCTGGTGGTGAAAGTTAATAGCTTCCACAGAAAAATAGGACTAATAAGGTGATCAAATCTGGTGTTACACGTGTACAGTTATTTTAGTATTTACTGATGGAGTTTTCTATACAAGAATCTCAAAATACAAAATTCATCTATAAAACACTTTTATTGTTGGTAGCTTATTGTTTATCCATAATAAGCTACAAGGAGACACTGTGTGATCAGGAAAGACCTACCTTGATATTCTGCTGGTTTCTAAAAGGCCACAGCCTTGGACTGAAGATAATGTAGGTTTATTTTTAACATGAGAACACAGATGCTTTCTCTAAATAGAATAATAAAAGAGATTTGCCTTGGAATTCATCAAAGGGTCAGTGAGTAGATGGGATAATAAGTGTCTTTTAAGTATCAAGTATTTTAAGGCAAGCTCAGTAAAATCTGAGTATGTTGACAAAATGTTTTAAAGCAACCTCAAATTTATGGCAGTGCTGGAATTCTTGTGCACATATGATCTCCTCAAATAGAATGGCATATTTTGTAAGACATACATAGACTACATGGTTTTAAACAAAAAAGAGAGCATGATATGTTTTCAAACTAAACTGTTTCTACCTGAGGAGATCTCTGTTGTTTGTGTTTTATCTTTTTCTTTTTAGACTAGTTAAGCTGTAAGATTTCTGTCATTAAAACTCCTTTTTGGCTATTTAACTTTTTTTAAATTGTAGTGGTAAAGCCTGTGAAAGCCTTGTGTCACATTGCATTTTTAATTTTTTATGTAAGCAGTGTTTTCTAGAAAAACTTTGGTAAGACTACCTGCCAAAGAACAATCCTGTGGAAATGTAGGTTGAGACATTTTTGTTTATGAACAAGTACAGTTAGTACAGTTTTCTCACAGTCAAGGAGACACTGTGATTCTGGAGATTTTATGTGCAGAGTGATAGCAGACTCCTCACTGCTTGCAGCCTTAAGGTGCTCTCTTAAAAGATGAGTCACCTGACTAGCCTTGTTTTTCATGATGCTATATTTCATTATTTCTCTTCCTATTTCTGTTTAGCTTGGTTACACATAGTCACTGTAGCACCACAGACTTTGGTGAAATTAATCCAGCAAAAGCACAACCATCTGTCAATGAGCCACAGAGTGAGGAAAAGACAATAGGTTTACCAGTCTGTGTTGGTGGTTTTTTGTGAGGGGAAAAAAAAAAAAAAAAAAAAGCAGCTCAGGGTGATTTTGATGCCAAACAACCATTGGCATCCCATTTTCCCATTTCAGAGGCAGGAATAGCTTCTGATTCCTTCATTGCTTTCCTGCAGAGGTTGAGTAGTAAGCCATGAAGCAACTGCTGAGCATAGCAGGACTATATACCTAATCTGCTGCTTTTGCTGCTCTGTGGATGCTGCAGTGCAAGCTGCTCTGTGTGGTACAATGAATTACCGCATGCTGTTGTGTTGGGGATTGGGGACAGCCTATGATGGCTGCTGTCAAGCGCATTTGGACATGTGTTTGTTTTCAAGTTACACATTCACAAAAGGCCTCTGCTTGGGAAACACAGGTGTTTTGCTTTCTCTTGCCTCTGGAATGGCACTGTGCCCTCCTGTCATAGGATACTTGCATATAAGTTACCACTCCTATAGTCTCAGATACCCTTAACCACTGTGCAGTCCTCTATAAAGCTGTATTTATTAACTCCCAGTTTTGTTTAAGTACCAAATGTGATAGAAAGTTTCTACTGAAAAGGAAAGAAGGTTTTATTTACAATAAGGGGAAGCTGAGGGTTTGTTTTTGTTTTCCTCCCCTTTCAGTTACTGATTTCTCTTGTGTTTAATGCATCTTCCACACACTGTGAAATCTTGCAGTGACCCGCAATGTACTGATGCAGTACATCTGCTTGATTGTGCTAGCTGCTCCCTTAAAGTCTAGCAATTTACAGCTCAGGATCCCTTCTTCTATTACTCACACAGCCAAACTTCATTATCTGAAGTGCAGCTTCCTGTCTGATTCCTCAGAGAAATGACAGAGTTTCTGCAGCTAGCAGGACAGCCTCCTTTGCAGAGGAAAGCCATCAAATCCCAGCCTAGGACCTGCTTGCCATGTCTTCATTCATCAGGCTTGCATCAGTCCTTCTGGTTGGGCTCCAAAGCAGTGACTGTACCAAGCTGAGAGTCAGAAACCTTGGGTGCAGGAGTGTACCACCTGCTACAGCAGGTGCAGTACTAGCCTCCCAAGAATGGGTTAGTTTTGGTTAGTGTCATTTTCAGGTCTCTACAGTGTGTATCAAGCATGTAATTGTCCTCCACATGTGCTGAATATAGATTTTCCATCCACCCAGTTGAATGTGAGGGCTTCTGATTAGCAAAGTTTTATGTGGGTTTTGAAGAAGCAAATTTTAAAAGACAGAAGAGTTGCTTAACAGCCAGCATTGAGAAAATGGAGAATTTTGGAAGACTTGGAGAATTGTACCTTATAATCTTAAGTTCATCCCTTTGCATTTTCTGATTGTATGCATACCTATATGGCCCATGATGGTGATGGCCTGTGGCCACCCTAGCTTTATGTGCTATTATATCTCTGGTGTTGCTTCGAGGTGACAGCAAAGCAGAGCACCATTACTGTGAGTGTTGTATGAATAAAGCTGTACAAGTAAAATAAATATAATATGGCTGTTTGCTTATTTGTTTGTCCCTTCTCCCCCCAAAACCCCCATATTTTTAACAGGGTGTATTCAAACATCAGTAGTAAGCACCAGGACTTCCAAACACAGAGGAAAGAGTACAGTGAGGAAGTGATTAACAAGATTACTGCAAGAGAGGAACTCTCAGAGGTGGAGAAAGGGGACGTGTGGTCAATGTGATGTTCATCCATGGGTAATGCCTGCAAGCAATGGGATACTGTTTTGAATGGATGCATGGTGTTCATACCTGTGTCAGATGCAACCACGGGCCACGTGGGCTGCAAAAATAGAACAGGCAGGGACAGCACATGTAAAGGGGCTTGGCGCACTCCAGTTCCAGCAGACATGGCTCCTGCTTTCGGGGCTGATGGCAAGCAGACCTCCATGTCTGTGGGAGATGGAAGGTTGCTCTGAGGCAGCTCTAGGGCAGAACTAGGCTTTCCCATAATCTTCACAGGGTTATATTTTAATATCCATGTAAGACTGACTTTACTTTAACAGTCCAACCGTTTCCATGCCCTACCTCCAGATTTCAAAGCCAACTGCAATTTTTCAAGCATATGCTTTTTGAGGAAGGGCTTTACTCTTTGCAATCATTGCCTTGACAGGGGGATATCCAGCACGGTGCCTCACACCACACCTGCTGGCCTGCCTCTCCCTGCGGAGTCTGCAGCCTCACTTCCTGCAGGGGCAGCGGATCTGCTGCTTTTTTGTTTTAAAATTCGCAAGCTGGAAAATCTGCCAAGTAACATGTCGGAAGCGAGTGCGAGTTTTAGGAGAGGTACGTGTGCCATCTAGAGGAAGCGCGTCTGCCTGAGGGGAGACAGAGGAAACGGGACGCGCAACGCTGTGGTTTTGGAGAAACCTGAAACGAACATGGGAACCTGCAAACCGCACCCCCCCCCCCCCAACACTCATCGGCGACTGAATCCCCTTGGAAACCTCAGTAAATGGCGTGCTATACCTCTGTGTGTGCAAAGCTTTTGCATATCCCTAGGAAAAAACACTAGGAATGTGATATTCTTTTCTATTCCAGTAAAAGAGGGAATTCCTGTTTGCATACTTTAGTAGCCCTGGCATTTATTAATGCTGTCCAGTTCTTAGCATGCAGCAAGAAACAGCTCCGACCTGGCAAAACTAGATTTTACCCTTCCTTCTTGCCAAGTCTTTGTTTTTTTGAATGTTGCACAATCTGAGGCTTCTGGCATGTATCAGCTTTCATCAGGAGACAGAAAGTTCAGAAATAGTTGGTTGTGAGAGTGTGAGCACCTTGAGAGCAAGAGACAGAACCTCATAACCTCATTCCCTGTACCGCAGATCTTGTAAGGCAGCAAAAACCCCCAAACTTTTTCAACCATGCCAGCAAGATGAATTTGTGTGATGTGCACAACATTTCCTGCGGGTAAGAAACCCTCAAATACTGCAGGTGTGAATCTTCGGGCACTGCCACAACTGCAGAGCAAGGTTTCGGTGTGGCAGTCATTGCCTAACAAAGTCAGCTGGATATTTTCCAGTCACATGTTTTAATGAATTTACCTTGTTGAAAGAAACTGTCCCATCCCGGGGCCTTATGTTAAAGTTGAAGGAGGAGAGAGGAAGTTAGGTCTTGTTAATTCAAAGTCTGCTAAGCACTGGCTCCTTGGAGACATGTAAAAGCTGAGGCACAGTGAAATTGATTTGTGATTGTTACTGCAAAATGTACAGACAACCAGCTTGTTGTATTAGATAACTGTCTCCTGAATTTGTTGTCACACTAGAAGATTTCTAAATTGAAACTATTGTGACTCAATGGCTTTAAAGAACTGAAAATTTTCCCCAAAGCTCATTGCCATATTGCTTGCAAAAAAAAAAAATCTTGAATAATAGTTAATATGCGGTACAGTCTATTCACATTTTGAAACCTATCAAGACTTCTCTGATAATTAACTAATATTAGGGGATGACTAACAAGGATCAGAGTATATTTTACTTGGTTTTCTCAGTGACTTAATTTGAATGACATTGACCTCACAATAAGTATTCAATTCAAAAGGACACTTTATAATGTCTCAGTGACTATTTGATACCATGAATTTTCCAAGCGTTTACTGCAAATTGCAAACCAGTTAACAGCAAGGAATGTGAAGTACTTTGTCCTGTAGGTACTTCCCTTGCTCACTGTCAGAAGCTGAGGAAGGTGCAAAAACAGAAGGACAAGCTCAGGTGACAACTTGTGACTTGTCTTCTAGTGCATGATACTTTCTAACTGGCGCAAATGTGATGAAGCTTCTCCATTTGCATAAGAGGAACAAACAGCCACCCCCCACTCCCACCAATTTACTCTGCCCTATTTAATGAGGTCAATGTCCACTGGGGCAAGCCAGATCTGCAGCTGCTCAGTATCACCCTGTGCAGCAGCAAAAGTACCTGCATCTGGGACACTGCACAGCCCCAAGAAGCAATATTGGGCAGCTGTTCTTGCGAAAGCAGATACCTTGTGAGAGCATCCTGACATTCTAGGACATCTCCGCACAGTATCAGGTGGCACACACAGACCACAGACTTACTTGCACTACCTTGGAGCAGCCTAGCTTGCTTACTGAAGTCAGTGTTAAAGTGCTTTTCGTTGCTAAGTATTTCATTATTCTTCTGCTGTATTCATTGCTTCTCATATCCAAATGAGGCAAAAGCCATGTAAAGCAAGTCTGAGAGCATGGACACACAAGAGGTTCCTTCCTCTTTGCAGCATAGAGTCTGTTTTCTGTTGTGTGTAGGGCAGATGTGAAGTTCAGCTTCCTGCTGCAGAGAAGAAAAATGCAGCCTACCCAGCATGACAAGGTGACAGATTCACTTCTTAGAAGAGAATGTAGGATAAATTTACTTCTTAGAAGATGAGTGGTCAAGTCACGAGTAAAGGAGTCATCAGAAGAAGAGGAGCTGGCTACAACTCTGTATTTCTTCCCAGAACCTCTTCATCAGATGGCATTGCAGATGGAGTCACCTCTGGGTCAGGTTTAATATTAGAAATTAGATTGGGAGGTGGGGGAGGGGAGGTGGGGGATTGGGGTACCCCTTTCTCTTTTTAACAGACAGAAGGCTTTCCACACAGGGAAATGGGGTTCTTCTATTAACCCATCCTGGGTCCTACATCAGCAGGCAGAGTTTTCAACTTAATCACTTTGATCCTATATCTTCCTGGAGAAAAGGTAGTTTTGACACTGGTCAGTTCACATCATTATTTCCAAGCACAACTCCTGGGCCAATATGGAATTTAGAGGAGGTGCTCACTAGGAACTGAGGTTGGAGTTTGGTTTTATTTTGATTTGCAGTGACAAAAGAGACAAAGCTCAGCAGAGAAATAAAATAAAATTACATTAATTTTGAAGTTTAAGTAATGCTTTCTGTTTGTACCATGTTTGGTTTTGACAAGCCAGACTTGCTTCTGCAAGCAAGATATGTGGGGGCTTGTAGGACTGTAAGGAAAAAAAAAGCAGGAAATGTTTTTTGCAAGATCAGTGGCATAATTATCTCTAGGTCTGTGTGCATCTCAAAGGTAGATCCTTAGTTGAATATGAGTTAAGTAAAAATATTTTCAAGGGCATGCCACAGCTCCCATTTAGAATACACAATGGTTGATCTTAAAAAAAACCCCAAAATTCACAGGGAAATGCCATAAAGAAACCAATGCTTTAAGCAGCTTTACACATATAGACATAATTTCTTTACTTTCTATTCTGAAAAAGAACCTATTGCATACTATAGTAAATAGCATTAAATATGAAAATCTGCTGAGGACAAAAATATTTACTTATCCCTGACTGGTAATGTTTAGCAACATGGGGTGGTTTAAAAATGATTAAGCATTTAAGGAAAAATAAAGGGTTGTGCATCTAATACCAAACTTAATATTATACCCAGTGTATCTGCAAGGTGTGACTAAAGGTGAAACATTTTTAAAATACCTCTGATAATGAAAAGATTTGTTGTAAAATATGTCTTAAATGGCTTGAACAAAATACTCATTGTGTGTGCACAAAACTGCTTTATTCAGCAGTAATTCTTGGATTTAGCCCTTGATGGGGTTGAGGTGCAGGAAGATTGAAGGATTTGACAGCAGGGGAGCTGGAATCCATAACAAACACCTTTTTAACATTGGGCCATAACCACAATGTGATTTGGAATGGGAGAGCTGAATTTGATTATTTTTTTCTGAGTGCCTGGAGTTACCACTACATGTGCTAATATTCTCGTAAAAATGTCCTTAATGTGCAAGACATTGAGGACAGATACTGCACCACAAAACTGCATGGCAGGTTCCACCTCAAGATTTGAGAGTTGCCTTTGGTTAAGTGCTCACATAGCACAGGGTGTTGTCTTCTCTCTTTCTGTCAGCAATTATATCCTACTGTGTTTCCTCATTCTTTGCTGATTTGTACATGCTCAGGGCTCCTGGAAGGTAAGTCTTGCAAGCACTCTGAAGAATGATCAAATACCCTTACCAGAAGCTTTTGAAAAGTTGCACATACCAGTTTTGCTCCTGATTCCCCTGTGTAAGAGTCTGTCTCACCTTTGCTCATTCACACTCCGAAAAACATCTGAAAACAAAGAACTCAAAATTTGTCACAGTGAGTAGCAAACAAGAAAGAAGTTGGTTTTTGCGTGCTTTCTTTGAAAGTCATCAATTAATTAAAAAAAAATGTGTTTCAGAGCCATGTATTAAAGCCCTTTTCCTTTTCTAAAACTTTCTTCTCACACAGTCTTGTTCTAAAACTGCATGCTTTTATGTCTCTGATAATTTCTTATCTTTCTTCTTTCTGCTGTTTTCTTTTTGTGGGACACATAGTGGTTCAGCTGGAAGGAGAGAAACTTCAAAAATTAGAAAGTAGGTTATGGATCAAAAAAGTCGTAAATATGATTTGGGATAGCAAGTTTTGGCACTTCTTTCCAGAGAAACAACTTTACCAGTTGCTTTAAAAATCTCCCAGTCCAATTTAAACCCCATTTTCCCACCCATTTTAGATACACCCCTAGTCCAGCCAGAATTGTTAAAAGCTGCATCACTCAGTGGGCAGATTACAACATGACTTACACCAAACCTAGCTTCTTTTTCATTTGGGTCACTTGGGCTGGTTACTTTTTGTGCACCTTTGTGTTGCTTACTGGCTGATATTCCCCAATCAGAGAGATGGGAACTCCTACGTTTCCTTGTTTCTGTTGGCACCTGAGATTGCAATGACAGCTGAGTAAGTACTGTGACAATCTTGCTCTGGATAGCTCGTTTTGATGTATGTGTGTGCCAAGCACAATTAGTTACTGTGGTGAGTAAAATGTGCCGAGACTGTGCTCGTGGGTAAAGTGGAAGTGGCAGTGTCACCACAGAATGCCATGCAGACCATCAGTTAGTGTAAACTGTGGTGGAAGCTAGCACAGGCCTAGGCTAATGCAGACTAGCTAGGGACCCAGCCCAATGTTCCCCACTCTCAGGTTTTATATATCACCTCTAAAGCATAAAGTTTGGGAAGATAGAGCCTACAATCCCAATTCTCTTCTTTTTCTGTTTTTAAAGTGTCGTAGACATATTTCTATGTGTCAGGAAAGGCATCTTAAATAGAAAAAAGGCACCTTCAAAACCAACACATACTGTAGGGGCTTAGATCATTATTACTTGTGTTTCATGATACTTAATTTTGTCATGAAGAGATAACAATTAGAGAATAATGAAGCAAAGTCCACCTGTTGCTGGATGAAATGCAAGTCTTGCAGACTACTCTTTAGCCTTCTGCAACCTGGTGAAAACTATGTTCCTGTGAATTTGGAAATGCTGTCAGACTTCCTAAAGCAGTAACACACATGCTAGAGGAAGACGTACGTCATCTTGACACAGCCCACTATGTTTCTGTTTCTGTCCTTCCCAGAAAGACAGCTGGCTTTTGTTTCCCAGCTTTTCCAGCTGGCTGTCATTTGAAAATGAGCACAGTAAGGTGTCATGGTTACTTCAGCGCCAAATTTATGTTTTTGTGATGCTTGCTTGCAAATTTTTTAGACTTAGAGGTTAAGGTTAAAGGCCTTGGAGGTCCTCAGCTATTCCTATCTCCCAGTCCCTAGGTTCAATGGCAGTGCCTCTGGTACTGAAAGGAAAGGCTCCATCAGGAAATGAGACAGATTCTTATTTTCATAAAGCAGAGAAGCACCCCTAGGGGAGATTGAAATGTTTCAGGCTATTTAACCTCTAACTCTGTCTCTGATTTGTGGGGAAAATAATGGCTTTTTAACATTTTAAGGATCTCTATGTGGCTATGATTTGTAAGCTGAAACAACAAGGTGCTCAACAACAAGAAGACAGTGATGCCCTGTAGGAAGGGTATGAACAAGATGAGGATCAGCAGGGGCTGGCTTGAGTTGAAATAGCTTCTCATATATCCCTACAGACTAAAGAATTTTCTTCCAGGAAAGAAAATTTAATGCAAGTTAGGACAACAGAAAGGAACATAAAATCAACAAAGTATAAACTGAAATTAGGATTCATAGAAATTCTGAAGTATAAATGCTTATAATTACAAGAACTGATAATAAGGTTTTTCTAGTACAGTAGAAACAAAGAGACTAAAACCCAATCAGAGACTTTTTTTAGCTTATTAGAAGATATAGAAACCCTGATACTATACATTCATAATTCATCCTTTCATTTTGCAATGTTTTTTTCCCTAAGTTTGTAGGCATATACCCCATGGTTACTATCTTCAAGCAATAGAGATATTGTGAAAGACAATTCCTATGAAATAAATAAACACTGTTTAACTGTACACGTCAGGTAAGAAGACAAAAAAGATAGATAGGGATTGGCATTGAGTTTCAGCTTGAGTCTATTCTTTATTCTGTAACATTAAACAAACTCTTGAATTTGAATTAATTTTCTTAGTTGCATATACTTATTCTCCTTTTAGATGAGTTGTTGAAACAATTAGCAAGGAATTTATAAGTATCTTTGCTCTTTCTTTCTCTGTGTTAAAAGACATGATTCTGGGAAGAGATGGAGTCTTATCTCAATATTTTTTTCCACACATTTCCATGAGGAAATCACAACCATCACTATTTTTCTCATCTATTGGGAAGTCTCCAAACACCATTGGAGAAGTAACCAACAATTTAGAAGTTTCTGACCAGATTTATTCCTGATCTTCACTAATTTATTTATACTCTGGTTTGTTTCATACCATAACTGGGTTGTAATTCTTCATGCAATTCTTTATGAAAGAATTACGAAATTCTTACTACAAAATAGGAAATAGTCTCTCAGGTTACAGAACTCCACATGTTTCTCTCAGAAGATTTGGGCATGAGATCAGATGTTCATATGATGGGCTCTCAGCCATCAATCACCACACTTCCTGCAAACTGCTGCACCTGGGCAGTTTTACTGCAGTGCTCATAGGTGCACTGGTTTGCCTTGGCAGTGGTGGCATTTGTGTTCTTAATAATTTCCCCTGCAAATTTTTGAAAATGATAGTCATAAAAGGACTTGAAAGTTTGGGTATTACAAGCTCTTGCTACCCATGGGTTCAGCATAAGGAGAGTGTTTATTCTGCTCTTCTGTCAGAGAAGAGGCTGTGCAGATGAGCCAGGCTGCGGTGTTGATTAACAGGTAAATGTGGAAAGAACATGTTGTTAGTGCTTCATGCATGTCATGAGGCAAACATGAAAGAAAGGGAGGGAGGTATACCTGTCAGGTGATGCTATTGGAGAGGTTCAGCAACCGAATATATTTCAGCAGAAGTTACCATGGATTAGTATGTACCAGTGTGAAGAGCAAATCTTGCTTTTCCTCTTCAGCTGCCATATAGATGTACCTGTTGCCCTTTTTTATCTCTACAGAATTTTACAGCACCATGAATTCCTTTTCCTTCTTACCTGGTATCCCAGCTTCATTGCCATCTGTCAGCATACCTGAAACAATTAGCATGTCACATGCTGAGCTTCTCCCATTCACATTGGCTAGAAGACAGGGTGGAGATCCAAAAATTTTGAGGCATATGTTGAGGCACAGCCATATAAATCTGAGACAAATTAGGGTTTCATGGAATCACAGAACCATAGAATGGTTTGGGTTGGAAGAGACTTTTAAGACTTTGTTGTTTCTTCTCGAGTCAGAGGAACGGACACCTTCCACTAGATCAGGTTGCTCAAAACTGAATCCAAACTGACTTTGAACAGTTTCAGGGAGGAGGGATCTACAATTTCTCTGTAGATACCTGCGTCAGTATCTCACCCTCTCACAGTAAAGAATTTCTTCCCAACAGCTAATGTAAACATACTCTCTCTTAGTTTAAAGCCATTCCTCCTTGTCCTGTACTACATGCCCTTATAAAATAGTCCCTCTTCAGACTTTCCTGTAGCCCCTTTTAGTTACTGGAAGGTGTTTTAAGATCTCCTTGGAACCTTCTCCTCCCCAGGCTGAGCAATCCCAGTTTTTTCAACCTTTCCTAGTAGGAGAGATGCTCCATTCCTGTGATCAACTTGGTGGTGTCCCCTGGACTCGCTCCTTTAGGGTAATGACCTTCCTTAGGACTTGGGACTTAGGGGGTCCTAGAGCTGTAAGCTCTGTCTGGTTCTCATGTCTGGTCTCATGTCTAGTTCCCTTACTAACACCCATTTAAAAATTTGATGAAGTCTTGAGTTGGAGTAACAGGATGCAGAACTTGATGCAGTGCTACAAATTACCTGGGAATAGACCCAAGTCCAAACATTTTCTTCTACACTTTAGGAGCAAAATGGTGACAGTTGCATTTTACATGTATTTGAGGCAGAAGGTCGTTCCTCTATCAGGGTTTTATTTGCAATGTTATCTAACTTGAGTTTTTGGTTGCATACGTGTTAATGCAGTCATAATTTGCCTCAGGGACAAAATTACTAAGATGTGCACCTGAAAAAAATAGAAGCTGATACAAGACTGATACTAAAATTAAAGAAACAGATATATAAGCAGGTCAACCATGTAAAATATATCTGACTTGCCAAACCCAGCATTACTGCTTTTAGAACTGTGTAGGGGAAATTTCTGTGATTTTTTCCTGTTGTGAACCTGATGGGCTGTTGAATAGTGTCAATTTGTTATTTTTCACTTTCAGCTGCTATGCTAATGTCATTTAGAAGAACTGTGTTGGGTGAACACCCCTGGAAGGGAAAGAAGAATATTCCTCGCTTCAAAGCAACTGAATGTGCTCAAGGAAATATGGGCCCAGACAATAAGGCCCTGATACCTGTCTAGACCCAGAGGAATGAGCAGGGAACCTTGCAACAGAAATCCTGAAGGGAGTAAGATATATCCATAAAGTTCTAAAGGGTAGTCTAATGGTGAGTTAATTGGAAGAAAAATGTCTCAGCAAGTTTACCTCAAAGCTTGAAATACCATCAGAGTAAGGGCAGCTGAGACTGGGAAGACTGCATCCTTTAAGATCTTCTTCCTGTGTTTACAAAAGAAAAATCAATTGTTTCACAGAAGAAAACCTAGTTATCACCAGTCATTGCTGGGCCAGTAGTGTTAAGTAATACTCTGTCATTACTGGATCCCAGAGCCACCTAAACCTCTGATGAAGACTTCACATGGTCAGGTGCCGGATAGGCAGCTCACCAAAGCCAGTGACCTGGTGAGGCACCTCTAGGAAATATTTGCAGAGGAGGAAGTTTCAGGAGGTAGAAGACTCTAAAAGCTGCCAAACAACTGGAAAAGTGTATCTCTTCACAGTTCACAGCCACAGATTTCTCCTGAAGTTAGACAAAGAAGCTGAGTTAGGTGATACCTTTTAGGTTCCGCCTCTCTTCCTTCTCTGTCCAAATATTGACCAGAAGTGTGAAAAAACACTGTTTAACTCTTCTTACTCCACCTGATTTTAACTGAATCTTGAAATAGATATTTGTCTTCCTTAAATATCTCCTTTTGAATGTTCTCTGCTTTGTTCAAGATATGGAGAATCTTGATGCTGTCCCAACCTGTGCTCTTATTCTCACTCTTGATACTCTGCAATATTTTCTTCTCCAGGAAAAGGTTGAAAAACTGGAAAACATTGGTTTCCATCTCTATTTTCCTGCTCTCCTTGCTGCTATGAAATTAGCATTTCAGTATTAAATACTGACCAACATTTTTATTTAAGCTGAGGATTTTTTTCTGTGATGCAAACACCCACAGTTTGCATGCCTCCTTATAAAGATACAACTTCATCACTTCTCCAGTGCCACGCAAATGTGTAGTAAGACTGTGTGAGGGAACTCTTTCGTAATGTTCCTGAATATGTGTGATTAAATATGTCTACCACGAAAGAGTTAACTTTCTCTTTCTCCATGCATATGCTGCTTCTGAGTTTTATGCGGAGTTTCTGAAGTCTGGGTTCATTTTAGCTAAACCAATTTTTGTTTGCCCTGTTTTAGAAATTTGGGTCCAAAGGCTTTGCTGACTATAGAGTATCAGAAAGGAGGAAATGCACTTGTTCATTTTTTCCCTTAAACATTCTTCCGTAAATGACTTGAATAAAGCTGCAGAGTTTAATGGCAACAGAAGCAAGGACTCATGGGTACTGTAAACATTCAGTGTTGCCTTGTGTTACCTGGTGAGAAGATTCTTCTGAGAATAAACCATGAGGTAGTTTTTCCATTTGTCTTTCTTCTGGGAGAAAACCAGATGAAACATTTCTCATTTGTTTGCTTTCTGGGTATGTCTACCACTGAATTAGTTTGCATATTTGTTTCAATTTTAAGAGTTAAGAAGCTTCTAGTGATCTTTGCAAAATTAAAACTTTTTTTCTGATAAAAGATACTTTTAAAATGCATAAGAGAGGTATGTATACTTCATATATATCCTGCTGTGTATATTTGCACAGCAAAGTGGGAAACAGGAAGTTGCAGAGGTGGATAGATTTAAAGGGATTTGCTCTTTAAAACACTGAATGGGAGAACTCATGGCCTGTTTTAGTCATCCATTTAGTCTCAGTGAAGCTTTCACTCACTGCAAAGACCACAACCAGATGACCAGACATTCTCTTTTACAATGCAGTTATTCCTGTCTCTTTCTGACCTGTGCCCCACACGCAGCACTATTAATGTGGGACAAACCTGCAGTGCCATTACCCCTTCCTCAAGAAGTTCTTTATGTAGATGCTCTTTCTAAGCACAGGGCAGTACAATATCCACACTTCTCTTGGTAAACAACTGTAAAAAAAATCATTGCTTCTCAGCTGAACCACTTTATCATCCATCAGGCTGTTATTCCTGGTGATGTGTTTGTCGTACAAGGGTTGGTGTGCCCAGCCTCCCTGGCACGAGGTCAGTCCTGGGATAAATTGTGGGTTTACACCACCTTATTTGAGGAGCTATGCAAATACTGACATTGTTTCGATGTTTGGGCAGAAGATGGGAGATACGGGTGGGAAGGGAGGACATGAGAACTACAAGCTGGAATCTGTGGTGGGAGCATACACAATGAGGACACGAAGGCTATTCCTTCTGTTTTACACATACTCCATTTATACAAGCATGCCAATAACATCCACATCTCTGCCAATTTCAAAAAACTCTCAAAGCTCCCTCCTGCTGCCTGTTCCTTGGGACTGTAAAATAAAAAGCTGTCCCAACCTCCTTGTCTCCGGAAGCCATATTGCCTGAGGTATGGGCTGCTATCTATATTTTTGGATTTCCCCAGTACACACAATTTTACCCCATAGTAGTAGAATTGGAGCATTTCTGGTTCTGGTCCCTCCTTTGCACTACTTTTCACTGTTTTATCTTGTTTCTTCTGCCTTTGTTGAGAGGGTACTAGCATGCTTACCTTTCTCCCAGCAAACTTGAGTTGTAAAACCTCCTTGAAAGGCTGTAGGGTGCTGACTCAGGGCTGGTGGCCACAGCACTTTGTGTCAGTGTTGACATTACCCATGTAGATGGGTGGAAAATTACATCAGAGTGCTGGGCTGGTATCAAGACATGAGTTTTAACAGCATAAAAAACAAATTAGTCCTTTAAAACAGAGGTCTTCAAGGAAGAATACATCACCTAACTTATCTCCCTCCAAGGAAACATGCAAGACTAGTGCATGTCATTTCCCAGAACTACCAGATCTGTCTGGGTTTGAGACATTGGGCCATTTCTGTGACCAGACAAGCCTGGCAGCACATGAAGCAGGGAGGTTTGTTGGTGTTAGGTGTTTCCCCCTGGAAAGAAAGAAATTGATACAGGGCAATACATACTCTGGTCACTTTTTTGTGTAAATGTGTAAAGGCTGCTGCCTTGCTTTCCTCCTTTTGGTCAGTACACCTGGCTTTTGTTCTCTAAAAAAACTTTTAATCTAGGACTTCACAAACTCTCAGTTTGGACTAAACTGAGGATTTGCAGATAGTTCCCTGGATAAGGATACCAATGGCATTTGCTTCCTTGACAAGATTGCCTTCCTTTGGCAAAAATTACTATTTCTCCCGATCTTGGGATAGTAATGAATATTAGGCTTGTTGGAGGAGACAGAAGCAGAGATGGGCACTGTGAATAACAGTAACAACTATTTTCCTATTACACTGAACATACTGGAAGCTGTTTCTGGAAACATTTGAGGAACCTACTAAGAGATCCTGTGTCAGAGTTTGGGTCTGCAAGTAGACTGCATTCGACACTTCACAAGGGAACTAATCACACACAGTCTGCTCTTTTGATTCAGTTCACTGTGCACCTTCTCTTATAAAATAAGCTTCAGAGTTCATTCTCTGCCCACCAGGCTACAATCATCCAGTGCATGAATGATTTACTCTTCAGTACTTCTCTACCATGTGGTCTGAAATGATCTGTAATAAACTATGGCAGTTGGGAAGAGCTTTGGAGGTCTCTGGTCCAACCAAAAAGTCCAAGGTGCTATTCTGGCTTGAGCTACTCCATATGCACTCAGCTCTGTCCCCTGTGATTTGCAAGCAGATTCCCCTCAAGGACCCCAGAATTGGATTTGTTACTGTCCCTGACTGGTCCGTGTCAACAGCCTGACACCACTGTGGGCATTGCCAGTGTTGGGGGCACATTGTTTGTGTGTGCCGTGGAGCAGCCCCATCCTGACTGTGCCTTTCTGACAATATCAGTGAAGAAGTTACTGAGAAGCTGCTCCTCAGAGCAACAAAGAGCAGGAGAGTGAAAAGCAATGGCCAGAGACTGCAATAGGAGATGCTCAGTCTGATGAGAAGGAAAAAGCTTTCTACCATGAAAGCAGCCCAACAATGCAGGAGGGGCCAAGAGAGGCAGTGCCATCACCATCCTTGGAGTTTTGTCAGCCCAATAGTACAAAAGCCCTGAGATACCTGGTCTGACCCCATGGCTGAGTCTGCTCAGGGCAGGGGTTAGGCTGGAGTCTTCTCAAATCCCTGGTGGACTGCATGAGTCTGTGGTCCTCAGGCACGTAGGCAGGGTGTCTTCAGACACTCTGCTGTGCTTCCATTGGGAACAAGAGTGCTTGTGTGTTCCTGCTGAGGAAGTCAGCACATTCTCTCTTCGCCTGAAAGCCGTACTGTGGTTTCAGCAGAAGGCCTCAGAGTTAGGGGGGATGTGGAGAAACACATCTTGTGGGGTTGAGGAGCTGTCAATCCAACATGAACTAGCAGCTGCAAGTTGAAATGAACATGAAATGCTATGCTTGAATTATTGGGCAATAGCAATAGAATTATTTGTCTGATATCATGAAAGAATAATGCCTATTGCATTTTAACTCTGTGTTATCCTTGGTTTTGCTCTCATGGTTGATTCTTACAAGAAGTTTGGTCACCAAGTGAACTAAGGAAAGCCCTCCAATGTTCTTGAATACCAGGTCAGTTCTTTTTTGCAAAACGATCAGGTAGAAACAGGCTTTTGCAAGCATATGAAACTGAAATTAATTTTTTTAAGATTCAGCAAGCTGAACTAGTGACAGGAAACCTCAAGTACTGTATTACTAAGCAATTATACCAAGTATTACTTTCAGTAATTCCTGGAACTCATTCACAGTATTACTACATTTCTTGGTAGTTTTGTGAAGGTATTTCCATCTGCCTCTCTTAAATTCTTCGTACTGGGTCCATTTGAAAAACAAAGTGCTAGAAGACTATTTGAACATAAACAAAGGAAACAGAATAGAAGCCTGAACATTAAAAAAGAGATCATTTAAATGCAAAACTGTTGGGTTTTCTCAGAAAACCCTTGGTATAATCCAACCTAAGCAAAACAGTTTTTAACATAATGATAGAACGGGATACTGACAGACTAGTAATGCTCTTTCAGAGCAGGAATACAGAGGTCTGAAATGGAAAGATAGCTGTGACACTGCACTGTGAAGAGCACCATGTGAAGAGTCTGTAAACTTCAACACAAGATACGGAGCTCAGTGGCTCAGATGAGCCTTATATCACTTACAGGTTGCAGATATTATTTCTAGTTGGCAGCACGAAAAACTGGAAGATGTTTGCCTGACTGTGGCCACAGCTAGATGCATGTACATATCCCGGATTGCGAGAGCTCCTGGCTCTTTCCCAGTTGGTGACCAGGGACAGCATCTCCTGAAGCTTGCTGTGAGATTAAATGTCAAGGAATAGGAAGGAAAATAGTGTGTTAATCTAAGAGACTAAAACATCAACTGTGTAAAATTGATTCTTGGAGAGGTTTCTATGAACCAGTAAGGGTATGGATTAAAGGCAGAGCTTCCTCTTCTGTTAGAAGGACTCCACTCATGTCGCATTTGTTGGAGAAATTTCTTCTTCTGAAGTGGATTCCTCTGTCTCCTCCGATTACCTGTCTCTTCTTGGTATGAGGACTGGCCTTTTTTCTTATATATATGAGGTGGTTGGAAATGCAAACCACCAGAAGTTTCTATTCTAAATTTCAAAGTCCAAAGACTAGGTAGGTGAATTGCACAAACACACAGACACACAGACACAGACACACACACACACACACACACACACAGACACAGAGATTGTCTCCTCTGGCACAACAGGAAAACAGCCTTCGGAGAAGTCTTGATTTTTATGAGTCAAACCTAGATTTTCTGAAAGAGACAGTCTGCCGTGGGGGAGCACACTGGCAGCCTAGGGGAATTGTAGGACTCCTGGTAAGGCAAGAGGTGTAACTTGCAGTATTTTAAATTAACTGCTTCAAGCTTCAAGGAATTGCCCTGTACTTATGGAGAGGTGCTTTCTTCTCATCAATATTATTAGTACTGAGCTGGTGATTTCAAGGTGTATTACATTGTAAATGTCTTTAAAATTTAATACTGAAAAATTTGTGTTCAATACTAAAGCCAGCAAAGGAGATTTCAGTGAATCTCTACAGTTTTTGCAAGTTAGTATGGGAAAAATGCTTCCATCTGGAGCAAAAATGGACCTGCATACATGTATGAATTATATGAGGAATAGCAAAAAGCTATCTTATACCTTCTGCATTTGCAGTCTAAAGACACATGGAAGTAAATATGTCTACAGTAGCATAAAGGAGTGTTGTGATACTGCTGGGAATGGTACTTAAGATGCAAAATCTCAGAGTAGTACTGCCAGATTACAGCCTTGCCAGCTTCTGTAGAGAGGGCTTATTAAACTATCTGCTTGGTTTTGTATTGGTTTCTTGGTTTAATCTGGTCTTCCTGTGAAAAAGCTAGTGTTCTGTTTGGGAGATTTTGGATTTGAGTTTTTAAAAAGTCTTAAGCTTTTCATAATGTCATATCATTGAAACTGAATGTGTTTAGCCCTGTCAGTGCAGGGAGCCTTAAAAACAAGACTTGCAAGAGAATAATGGAATTTTAGGGTTTTTTTTCTCATTTCCTTTTCCAGACAAAAAAAAAAGATTGTTTTGAGATGATCTTAGAGGCAGTAATAGAAAGATATTTCCATGGGGAAACAATGTAAATTTTTCCCTTTCTCATATCTATGTTTCAAGTACTCCTGTCATTTAAAGTGCTTTGATCTTTGATATTTCTGTAGTTTCTCCCTGTGATTGGGAATATTTTCTTCTTTTTTTTCCCACAAAAATTCTTCCTACTTCACTCTATGATGGTGTCTGTTCTTGGCTTCAGGTGTTAATCTTGGCAAGGAAATTCCCAATTATTTGGTATTTTTAGAGGCAAACACAGGTTTTGCTTTTCTCAGATGAGGAGAGCAAAATGCTGGCTGCATTCCAAGAGAACTTGTAGTGCCTTTACTGTAAGACTTGAGAGCAAGGCACTAAAATATGAAAGTATTCCAAACCTGGCAGCCAATGATAAAATAATTTTTGTTGTGATGTGCTTCAGGTTGCCTTTGGAGAAATGTATACATGTACAACATGTAATCTGTGTATCATTTGTATGTGGTCTCTAACATAATATATTATGCCAAGCAGCCAAGAGTAGACTTGCCCATCTTGTCAGTTGTAATCTAGGGCTGTGTAAGTTGCAAAATTTCAAAGCTTACTTGCTGCAACAAAAGCAAAAACAAAAAGGAGCATTACTGCACCCAGGAACCCCGACTTCCAGTTTTATTTTGATAGCAAGTGAGCATTCAAAAGACTTCTGAAAAAGAGAGCTTCTCGAAGAAATTTTCTTTTGGCTTTGTTGCTTCTATGCAGAGGAGCAAAGTGAAGTGTACTCAGGAATGGAAACCAGCTGAAAAAATACACCTGGGAGGAAGGGCATGGGGGGGAGAGGAGTAAGGGGTATAAGCTGCTACTAGAACATTCTGTGATGAAGAGTATGAGTGTGGGTAAAAGCAGGCTTGAGAGGAAGATGGTGGAGGATCACCTGAAAGAAGTCTAGAGCTGTTACTGCATGGAGCTCAAACATGTTGATGAGGTTGATCAGGTGAGGGTTGACTCACAGCCAGCCTTCTGCAGAGAAGGCAGTTTCAACCCTTTTGCACTTCAGCTCTCAGGCTCTTTTAAAGAATCACAGAATCACTGCGTTGGAAGAGACCTTCAAGATCATCAAGTCCAACCTATGCCCAAACACCTCAATGAAACATGGCACTGAGTGCCACATCCAATCTTCTTTTAAACACATCCAGGGATGGTGACTCCACCACCTCCCTGGGCAGATCATTCCAGTACTTTATCACCATTCCAGTACTTTATCACTCTTTCCATAAAATACTTTTTCTAATATCCAACCTAAACTTCCCTTGGCACAGCTTCTCATTCTGTCAGTTGCTGCCTGGAGAAAGAGATCAACCCTCACCTGACTACAGGCACCTTTCAGGGAGTTGTAGAGAGTGATAAGGTCACCCCTGAGTCTCCTTTTCTCCAGGCTAAACACCCCCAGCTCCCTCAGTCGTTCCTCACAGGCTTGTGTTCCAAGCCCCTCACCAGCCTCGTTGCCTCCTCTGGACGTGTTCAAGTGTCTCAATGTCCTTCCCAAACTGAGGGCCCAGAACTGGACACAGCACTCCCGGTGTGGCCTCACCAGTGCCAAGTACAGGGGGAGAATGACCTTCCTGCTCCTGCTGGCCGCACTATTCCTGATACAGGCCAGGATACCCATGGCCTTCTTGGCCCCCTGGGCACGCTGCTGGCTCATGTTCAGCCGGCTGTGGACCAGCACCCCCAGGTCACTTTCTCCCTTGGCACTTTCCAGCCACACCATCCCCAGCCTGTAGTGCTGGAGGGGGTTATTGTGGCCAAAATGCAGGACTCGGCACTTGGACTTATTAAACTCCATCTTATTGGACTCTGCCCATCCATCCAACCATTCCAGGTCTTTCTGCAGAGCCCTCCTACCTTCCAGTGGATCCACACACACTCCCAGCTTAGTGTCATCTGCAAATTTACTAATGAAAAACTCAATACCCTCATCCATGTTGTCAATAAAAGTATTGAACAGAACTGGCCCCAGCACAGACCCCTGATGGACACCACTGGTGAGTACTCACCAGCTGGATGCAGCATCATTCACCAGCACTCTCTGGGGCCAGCCATCCACCCAGTTCTGAACCCAGCAAGGACTGCTCCTGTCCAAGCCATGGGCTGCCGGCTTTTCCAGGAGTATGCTGTGGGAGACAGTGTCAAAGGCCTTGCTGAAGTCCAAATAGACAACATTCACAGCCTTTCCCGCATCCACCTGATGAGTGACCTGGCTATAAAAGGAGATTATGTTGGTCAGGTGGGACCTGTCCCTCCTAAACCCATGCTGGCTGGGTCTGGTACCCTGGTCATCCTGTAAGTGCTGTGTGATGACACTCAGTATAAACTGCTCCATAACCTCACTGGGTACTGAGGTCAGGCTAACTGGCCTGTAATTACCAGGATCCTCCTTCCCACACCTTTTGTGTTTGGGCATCACAATGGCCAACTTCCAGTCATCTGGAACCTTGCCAATGAGCCAGGACTGTTGGTAAATGATGGAGAGCAGCTTCAAAAGCTCATCTGCCAGCTCTCTTTCATGGGGTATAATCTTTTAAGGATGAGCTGTTACAGTTTGGAAACAAGGCTCCTCTTCTTCTACCTCTGGAAGTAAGGGTTCTCTCTCTCTCTGTTGAAGCCTGTCACCAGATCACAGCTTTTCAGCATCCACACAATCCAGCACAAGCACCTTTATCTCACAGGCTACGGGTGAATTGTGCATCCCCCCCATGCACTTAATGAATTACAGGGAAAGAGTTTGTTGTATTACAGTCCTCACCATGACTTGCAGAACAATCTCAGCACTGGCATCTGGAGCACCTCCTCCTCCCCTTCCCTCCTTTTCACTGATCATAGTGTTGCTGTGTTGTTCTCCTCATGTCTTCATTTTTTCTCTTTTCTCTGACTCAGGAGAGAAATGGTGTTTATAGGCATTTTTTCAAGTTCTATCAATTGAAAAGTTGTTAAAGAGTTCTGCAGTGCTGAAAGATTGATTTTGTCCGGGCTCTGCATCAGGGAATTGCTTGCCTCTTACTGCTGATCATGTGGTTCCCCCTGGTACCATGCAGTGGGGGGATGTTTTAATCATGTTTTAATGATTTAACTTTAAGTTGAAATGTCTTTATGAAGAACAGCTCAGTAGGCACCAAGTCTCGCAAAGAAGGGGTCTGTAAAACCCAGAAGCGATCTAGCCAGCCACCACAGTGCCGGCTCTACTTGGTGCCTCTTTTTGTGCAGGGTGCGCAAAAGAAGAAGCTGCTGCTGCTTCTGCCCTTCTGTTTGCAGTGCGGCAGGCTAGAAGTGGCCAGGCAGGAAAAGTCCATTGCTGGCCATGCCAGGATGGCAGCGGCCACACGGCCACTTCTGGCCTGCCACACTGCAAACAAAAGGGCAGAAGGGTGGCAACAACTTCTCCATTTTGGCACCTTGCAGGAAGAGAGGTGCTAAATGGAGTCAGCGCCATGGTGGCCAGCCAGCAAGGCCCATGTGGCTGCTCGTGGTGCCAAGATGGCCTCCCCACAGCATGATCTTGGCAGCCGTCGCAGAAAGGGCCCTGGCCTTGCCAGGAAGGGGCCTGGCTGCCCTACCGGAAAGGGGACATGGCCCCACTGGGAATGGCCCCTGCTGCCCTACTGGAAAAGGGCCATGGCCCCACTAGGAATGGCCCCTGCTGCCCTACTGGAAAGGGGCCCTGGCCCTGCTGAGAAGTGGCTTGACAGTCCCCTCCCCACTCCTCAGAGGCAAGGAAAAAAGAAAGTTTTGCACAATTTTTCCCTTCTTAAATATGTTATCACAGAGGCATGACAAGCTTTTCTAATTGACTTGGCAGTGTGGCTGTTCTCAGAACCAGCCAGCGATTGGTTTTGTCAGGCACAGAGAAAGCTTTTAGCAGCTCCTCCCAGAAAATCACTTCTGTGGCTGGCTTCTTCCCTCCTGACCAAAAATCAAGCCATATCAGCAGCGGTTCAAGTGCATGGTCCCCAAAACACCGTCTTCACATGCAGGGACAAAAAACTTGTCTTGGCAGTCCTTGGCATAGCACCTTCTTTCATTTGCCCCAGTCCCACCTACTTCTGATTTTGGGAGAGAGGCCATTCACACCATGTACCAACGGCGTAACATGCCATGAAAATTTCGGTGGCTGTGGAGACCTCTGTCTAGCCAACGAAGAATCCAGACAGAAGGGCACAGATGAAGTAAAATAGTTTTAGCTGAAGACTTTTGGGGCCAAAGTTTGCTCCTAGGGATTCAGGCTCTTCTTTCATTCTTGCCACATCTACTTTCATTAGAGCACAGACATTAAAAATGTCCTGTTTTAATGATTTAAGTTCAAAAGTCTTTATGAAGAACAGCTCAGTAGGCACTGAGTCTCCCAAAGAAGGGATCGGTAAAACCCAGAAGAGATCTAGGTTCTGTTAATGTCAGGAAAGAAATTATTATTACACTTACTGGAGTCCTTGATTTTTAAAAAAGAAATAACCATAAACCCATAGCTATTCTAGTCTAGGTTTCTAAATGGTTGGTGCTATTTTTTTTGTAATACAAGTTTAGGTGGCTGAATTAAAGCCAGTTAAGTTCCCCCTACCTGTGTGTATTTGAGGCAAACCTCCCCGGGAAAGCATTTGCAGAAGTGCTCTCTCATAAACCGCAGAACCTGCCTGTATTAGGGACCCACCTTTTTATTACAAAAAATTTACCTTTCCAATAGTCTTCTCCCTACAATTTTGAAGTGAGGGGGAGGAAAACAAAACATGTGGAAGATCTACAGTCTTACATATTACATGATTTATGCAGCAGAGTATTCTGGAATAAATATGAAGTCTAAACTACTCAGAAATCTCTTTTCCAGAAGGAATTCAAGTCCACTGACTTACACCCACTCTCAGTTGGCTCCATGACCAGGGTGGAGCTTACATTTGTTTATCTGTTAAAATAAACAAAGCATATTTTGGTGGACCACAGAGTCTTAAAGTTTGTGGGGTCTGAAGCAATGTAATTGAAAATACTTGTTTGTTCAAGGAAAAAGATAGTTAAAACTCACAATTTCTGGAGTAAACCATACTAAAGAAAATTGCAACATCTTTTCACTGCTTTCACAGGTACACATTCTGTTCTCTTAAGACACTAGTTTTCATAGAACTACATCAGTTTTTATTAGATTGATTCAGAGCTCTGTAACTAAAAGATAAAATCCTGAAACCTACTATTTGTCACGTCCTTTTTCATTTTGGCAGTTACCCACTACAATTACGAACATTCAAGAAAGTTTTAAATAAATAAAGTTGCTGTGCCTTGCTAAAGCTTTGAAAAAATTCCTCCAGTAAAGATAATTGCACTAGGTTTGATATGGAAATGAAAATAAAATTTTGGGCCAGGAAAACAATTTGTCATTGTGGAATTTATGCCACTCTATCTTAAAATATATTTCTGAGGATAGAGAGGGAAGAATAATGTTGAAATAGAAAAAATACACTCCCAAACATAGAAAAGTAGAGAAGATATGGTAACATCAATGTATGTGAAATAAAATAACCTAAGATTCTTTTAATAGGTATCATTTCAGGCTATTTGTGTTATCAATACTGTTGTTTCTAAATGCATGCTTAGACCAAATTTTAATATAAGCAGGACTTATTTTTTTAACAAGGGCGTTTGTCGGACTGTCTTAGTGCGACACTGCCAAAGCTATAGAGATAAAATGATTTACCTTGTAGGATATGTTCATCATAAAAAGTAGCTGCTTCTCATCCACAAGCTAAAACAGCAGACAAAAGTGCATTTTCAGGATGCTTGTCCTCAGCTGTTACTTGCAGGGATTCTTATTTTATTTTGGGTGAAATGCTTACTCCAATGAGGTAACTGATAATTTTGGCATTTTTTTAATGAGGTCTGTGACGAGTCATTTACATTTAGGTATTAAAATTTTTGAAAGTTGAAATCCTTGAACTCAAGTGTCATAGTTTCTTGGTTGCTCACAGAAAACTCAATTTAGAGGGTATGAGTGATTATAACTTTGAAAATAAATGTTGCATTTTTGTATTTGAATTTTTGATATATTTTTATTAAATATGTCTCAGACACATGTGTTTATGTGGACCAGTGGGTTATTTTTTTTACATTTTCACATAAGAAAAAGCCTTGTGAATCCTGACAACCAACTTCCTTCCTACATAATTTTTTTCCAGGACAGTCAGTGGTCCAATCTGCAGGTACTGTGCTGTCAGTAGAGGTGACCAGAGCTCCAATGTCCCCCTCTACTCTCGACTCTGCCCTGGCTTATTTCACAGCCCTGGCAACCAGTCTAACACCCTTGGATAAGTCATTACCTGGTGTAAATTGTCAGGGTGCCATGTAAGCCATTAGCACTGGCAGTGAGGCTCTGGCTTGATGTGCCTTGGTTTACCCTCGTGATTAAATGAGCAGAACTGGCTGTGCTTGCCACATTATTTACCTTGTGCATTGCACTGGGTGAATAATGAACAGATGTCAAAGGCTCTGGGCTTCTCCAGTGGGGAAAAACCCAATCACGCACCAATAAAAAGTAGGTGCAGGAATGGATAGGGGTGGTATTATCTTCAGAAATCTTCATAGAGATGGCAGATATATTATCAGGAAAATGAGCTGTGGTAAACACCATTTACGCTTAATTACTCATTAAAATATTTTATTACAGTTCTAAATTTGAGCCACTCTTTTGGAGTCATGGTATATTTGACTCATGTAATTTTTAACTTGTGGTATTTTATTTGCTCTAGATTTCAAAAGCATTACAAGCTCAAATGTTGTAGCAGAGAAAAGTCAAACAGTATCTGAGTTTCAGTTGGGCTCCAGGAAGACACAAGGTTCTTGCTTAAAAGTAAACACTTGCAGCTATATTTTGTTCATCACCAGCAGCTGCTAACTACTCTTATGCTACATGGTCTGAATTACAATTTTTTCCCCTAGGAAGATATCCGGTCTCTAAAATACAGAATTAGTCATACAAACCTAACTCTACATAGTGAAAGTTACTTCTGCAAAAGGACTCCTTGAAGCTTGGATTTTCTTGTTATATAATTTTTTATTTATTATTATTAATATCGTTGTATAGATTTTTTTTTTATAAGATGCAGAAGATATTTTTTTCCAAGCTTTAATAAAGAGCTGCCATGCAAATGATAGCAAAGAATCGGCAAAGTAAGTTCCCTCTGATGGTTTCCATGGCTGCTTACATTCTTTATCAGTCCTATGTCACGAAACTGGAAAGTGGAGGGGCTAGTGCTATGACATATCTGACATGAGAAGGGTGCAAGTGGCAACAAAGCCAGTGGGGAGCGCAAGCTGTCCTCAGCTTGCAGAGATGTGGGATGCTGCTGCAGTGGGAGGTGGGGTGTGAGCAAGAGAGGGGGTCCTGGAGGTGTCCTGGGAGGTCGAGGATGGTCTCTGAGGAAACCTGGGGGGCTCACCACTGGGCCTGAACACCTGGTGGCTCCAGGAACTGCAGTTTTAAGCCTGGTAACAAATGCACATCTGCAGGCTTGCAAGTGCTCAACTTTAGTAATTGCTGATAAGACTCTTAAAGGAACTGCGGTTGCAGGGTCATGGGAGTTTCAAAATTCATCCTATTTCTCAGAACGCCAGATATGTTCAGCGAGGATACGCCTTCCTCAAAGTCACCCAGCAGCCACAGCAGGAAGCAAAGAAATCATCATTGGGGTGAGCTTGTGGAGTGGGGCTGTTTGATGCTCTACAAAGTGAAAGATTCCAGTGCTATTACCCAACCACAGAGAGGAATCACATTCCAAAATAAGAACTGGGGAAAGTAAAGAGCTCCAAACGGGTGGTAGCAGCTTGCAGCAGCTGTTCTTTGTTTCCGTGTTCTACCTTTAACCTGTTCCCTCCTCTGGCTATGGTCCTGCTGGTGCTGCAGGGCGCCTCCTGGTTGCTGTAAGCCCTGCAGGAGCATCTTTCTCCTGCACTAAGAATTAATTTGCAGGGCTGCAGTTTGCATGAATAACTCAGGTGCCTCCTTCCTGTTTGCTCCCTCTCAGCCTTGTTATATCTAAATTTTGTTAAATCATCCATGCCAGCCTTTCTGAGGGTGAGCAGTATTGTAATGCTTGACAGGGACTGCTGGGAGGATGAACTTTGTTACAGCTGCCAGAAAATCTACACAGTTTAGGGTTGTTAAATGATTGTTTGACTGCATGACTATTAATACCTTATCAATGATCTTGGGAAAAAAATCAACACTTTAGGCAAAAATGTGTCTCCATGCAATTTGATATATGTTAGATTTGTAGTCTTCTCATAAATCCAAAGAAATAGTCTTTGCTATCCTTATTATCCCCACCTCCCAAAATTTAAAAAACCTCTGCTTGCACATAAACTTAGAAAAACAGAGAGAGGAAATTATTCTACTAATTTAAGATATTTTAGAAAGACTTGAACCAAACGAGATCTTAGTTGAGGAGAAAAAAACCACAAAAGCCTGAGAGGTGATTTGATACAGCAACTAAAGAAACATGTATCTGCCCCAATGAACTGTACAAGGCCCATGTATGGTTCACTGGATACCAGTATTTCTAGAACATAAGTAGGACTCTAGCTCTTGCTCTTGAAGGCTTAATTTCCACCTGTGAACCAGATGGAGAGGGCTCATGGGTAAGGAGGAACCCTTCCCTTCTGGTGTGGTACCAGACATGCTGGAGGAGCTCCGTCCCTTGCCCACCAATGTTTCTCTCTGTACCATCACCTTTCATGTTGCTACAGAATAAATCTCCACAGTTCTGGGCATTGAACCTGTGGGGAGGGAAAAGCTGGTGAGCACCAACCACAAAAATAATGGCAGAGATACAAGATGGACATGGGGATGCTGTAACCTGCTTTGTTTCTGCTGCAGTAGAAACTTGCTAAGCATTTTCACCTCTACCTGCTCCTCCTTTCCTATTCTTCCTCCAGCCTATTTAGAAAATGAATGACTTAGGCCATGGCCTGTCTTGACAGTGTGCATGTGTACAGTGTCTACTTGTGATCTTTTCTGGGATTGCTGCTCCAGCTCCAGTAGCACCCAAAATACATGTTTAACAGCCAAGTAATTGAACTCTAATCTGTTAGTGAATGGTGGAAGTCCTCTCTCTTATACAGCAATCACAATTTCTGTTCTGAGTCAGTGCTTCCACACCAAACACTTAGGGATCTTTGAGAAGATAAGTCTCAAGTGCAAAGGGTACATGGAGAGCAGTTTATGCTTTGAACATATCAATATGAAACTATTTTACTCCTGTACATGTATGGCACGTTTCCCTGGTACTCAACAAATTCTCTAAGTCTCTTGTCAGGGATTTTTTTAAAGCAGTTTGCATTCCCATAATGTTTGTTCAATTCCTCTCACTTTCCCAGCAGTACTGGACTAGACAGAGGTATTTAAAACAACTACCGCTGTGTTTTATTTTTCTCTACCTATATTGCATCTCACATTTCTGAAACATTTTGATGGACACCCTGGGGATGTATGTCCTGTGCACTCCCTCAGTGAACTCCCCTTGAGACGGATGTTAAAAATATTTTCTCTGCATTGCTGGTGGAAAGTTGTAGACCCTGGTGTGGTGCCATTCCCACTGAGCTGAGGTGGAAATGTACTCTTCAATGCTGGCAGTTAATTTATCTCCAGCTTATTAATAATTACAGCACTAAGCCTGTCCTGGAAGTTCCGAGCCATTGGAATTACAGCAGGCCACCCAGAAGTCAGACAGCAACAACAGAAATGCAAATGCTGCAAGGCTTTCCTGCTTCTTGTGCCTTGTGCTGCCATATGGCACATGTAACACAGTGCCTCCCAGAAACACTTCCAACCTCCCCACTGGGACAGAAACGGGATTTTGACTGGAGAAATAAAGGTATTGCAAGCAGAGTGAAGCTAGTAATGAAGGGTAGCTGCAGAAACAATCATCACTGGAGACACACAGAGGTCAGACTTTCTACTTGCTAGGAGATGCTCCTGGAAGATAAAGTTTTTGCCTGTCTTAATAGGAGATAAATGTAATTTTCTCCATCCTTTAGTTTAGAGCAGCAAACTATGGAGAAGAACTAGTGTCCTGCTGGCAATATATCTAACTGCTAAAGTAGAAAATCTCTCAAAAAAATATTTTCAATTTGCCGTGGAGTAACCTTAAAGTCTGTCTGTATGAGGCAGCAGATCATCCTAGTGCGAATTAACTGCATGAGATTGTTTTCAAACTACTGTTTGCAAAACTGTGGATTAACCAGGCATCAGGTACATGACCCGACCTGCCATTACTCCAAAACAATGTGATGTTTAGCTTTTCAGTGAAGCATGCAAAAATGGGTTTGTTGACATCAGAGTACAGTACAAAGAGGGGTAGTCTGACTGGGACAGCAAGAGGAACGTCTTGCATTTTTATGACCGAATGTCACATCTGGAAAGCTGCTGCCCTCTGGTGAGTCAGCACACAAGAGATCATGCGAGCCTGATCCTCCAATCACTTGGACAGACGAAATATATGCTGTTCCTGCCAGCAGACTCATTATAACTAAGCCTCTCCCTTTATCAGGGAATTTTGAAAACCCTGCAAAGAGACCACTAATAAACTTCCACCTGTTTTTCTTGGCTGTAACCTTGGTTACTGCTACTTGCAGATTTTCTAATCCAAATAAATGTGTGTTGCTTGATGAGCCTTTACCAGCTGTGTTCTCATGGATTGGGGCAGGAATATTTGTTTTTGACTGATGATGCATGTGGTTGTGTTCACACCTGAAGCACCACAGCTTTCTTTCAATATGAAGAGTAGTCGTGGGAATAATGCACCTGGCATGCTCCTCTTTTTGACAGTCTGGATCTAGCTCACAACTCCTTTGCTGATAGGAAAACCAGAAGTTCAGAGAAAATAGGTAAAAAGTAAATTTTTGTATCTTCCCTGTGGTTTGAAGTCTAGAAGGGTTTCTTGCTTATCTTTTAGTGCTGTCTGCCATGGCTCTTGAGATGCCAACTAAATTTTTGCTGTTGTTTCTGTGCATCTGTTCTCTTACTCACTACACATTTTACTAGTAGGGAAAAAATTAGATACTGTCATATCATAATGATTGCAAATATTGAACAGGGTTACATCAAACAGGTAAAGCATCTCTTTGTTGTGGTTTGCTTCAAGAACCCTGTTGTTTTCTGCTGCAAACCAATTAGAGAATTACTCATTCATTGTTACTTATCAGTGTCTCACATATTCTGTAATACCTCCTCCATGTTCCTTTCTCTTACTTTCCATCTTCTGAAATGCAAGAACCCCTGCAGAGAGAGATTAAGATGAAGACAAAGAGATTATTGTTCATCTGGGGGGAAAAAGTGGGTACCTACCACCATCTCCAAACAGCATGGACTATCAAACTTGCTTAGTAATTTCTGTATTAACCCCACAGTTGTGCTTCAGGATGTCTGTGGAAAAATCAGTTTTATTTATCAGAAAACTTTCACTGGCAGACAACCAATCCTCAGCTTACTACCCAGTCACCCTCGTTTTAAAAACTATACATCATTTTTGTAGGCTTGATTCTGTTCAGTTTTAACTTCCAGCCATTAAATGGCATGTCTCTTTACTTGTTTGATTAAAGAAGCAGATAGTATCGGAAATGTGCCCTAAATGTAGGTACTCACAGGCTGTGACCAAATTACTCTTTAGGCTTTTGTTGTGGTAGTTGGTTAGATTTCTTTTTTATCTCTTACTGAAGGAAAATCTTTGTGATTAGGGATTGTCATTGTGGCTTCTTTTTTGTCAGAACATGCTCTGAAGCACAGACGTCAGGACTGGACAGAGACTTCCACAGTCAGTCCGCAACTGGTGCAATAGTTGCAGAAGCAACATAGAGCTCCAATCCTTGCTAACAGATCTGACAAACCTCTTGTGAGATCTAGGCTCTACAGCCTAAATATTCATATTCTGAAATAAAAACATATTTCACATATATTTTTATTAGTAGCAAGAATTGACACCACCATTTTTGTGTGATTATAGCTTTATCAGAGTTATGCGTCTAGTTCTTAGCAAGTCCTTACAAAGCTATTTTAAATTGAGTGGGATTTACACATGGGAATTGACAGTTACTGAGAAGTACATTATTCTAGTCTTAATAAAAAATTAGAATCATCTTCAAATGAGTGTTCAAGACAAACAGGAAGAGTTACTTCCTGAAAGTGACTGTCTCTCAATGCAAAGGAACCCCAACCAGATATTTTAGCCTTATTTCCTGATTTTCAGACACCTAAAGGTGAAAAACTTCCCAAATAATTTTACTGGTCTCTGTTCCTGGATTTGGATAGGATTATAGCTTTACTGGTAATGGCGCTGTTTCTCTGGTGGATTTCTGTCAGGGACTGGTGTTCAAGCATGAGAAACTGAGACTCTTTCAGGGCCTGGCAAAGCTTGCCGGCTGTGAGCATGGAGCACCTGGACTTTAGATGGTAAGGCAGCTGTTTTTTCCTGAGGTGGCAAAGGGTTTTCTCAGAAAAATCCTTCTCCCACTATTCCACTATTCCCCTCCCCTTTTCTTGAAAAAAACAAAATGAAACAAAACCCACAAAACAAACAAAAATACACCTAAAAAACCAGCCCTGCCCACCTGAATGCCATCCACAGAATTTCAGGGAACAGGCTACTTTTATTTCACTTGCATCCTAATAGCATGCTGGGAGGACCACTTCAGCTGAACAGGAAGGAAAAGAGGGTAGAGCATGGCATTATCCCAAAAAACCATTGCTGGCCTGTGCTGTTATCTCCCTGATGGCTGCTTTAAACAAATATCTCCTTTTCCATTCTGCGTACAACTTCCTGGCTCACTCATCTCTCTCAGACTTTCACACAGCCTTGAACTTTCACAAGGTCTGAGCGATTCTGCCCAGTCATTTTCCAGGTAAGTCTGAACAGGCTCTTGGCAGAGGTGCATCCCTGCAGCTCTCCAGGACGGTTACTGCTCCAGGGCAAAGCCACACACAGGTGTGTCCCAAGCAGCTAAGTGGGTATCAGAAAGGGATTAGGGATGTGGAAATCTCTGGAAATTGGCCTCTGTACCTTGCTTTCTTCACAGTACCACATACAGGCTGCTTGAGACATTTCTGTCCCTAAAGGAGCTTAAGGTGAGTTGTAATGAAAGCTGGTGGTGCTCACACCCACTGAATTCTATAAAGCTGTTCTGCACTAAAAAAAAAAAAAAACACCAGAATTTGAAAGGTGGAGAAAGAGCTGTTTTGCAAGCATACAGTAAAGATTTTATTTTTTTGGACTTTTCTTTACAAGGCTGTTGAACCTCAACATGAGAGAAGCAGTTATGAGCACATAATGTGTAAAAAATGCATGTTTGCTTTTCAGATTTAGCAATGGTATTAAAAGCTTCTTTTACAAGGAAGATGGCATAGGCAAAAAAACCCTCCAAACAAACCCAAAACAGGATATTTTCAAAAGAGCTATGAATTTAGTAAAAGCAAACTCTACCCTTACTGCTGTTGGCAGCTTCCTGGTGAGCTCTGTGCTGTCAGGGAATAGCTGGGAAGGTCACTTTCTTGAGTGGGCAGAATGTATGGAACACAGACACAGCCACTCCTTCCTACCACTGCAGCATGAAACACCTGAAAACGCACCTGGCAAAGGCAGGAGCACTTCCAGCCAGTGTTGCCTGCAGCATCAGGAAGTTGGGGATGCACACAGTGCCAACTGCATGAGCATAGGAATCCTTCTCCTGCATATTCATTTCATCACAGAGACAAAAACAGAGGTCCCATTGCAGATTAGACTTAGAAGGTATTATTAGATTTTGGGATACCCATGTGGTTCCACTCCACAGAGTAGCAGATATCTTTGTTTACTCTTCAGAGAGTTTGTGTTAATCACTTGAAGAATGCCTATTATTTCATCCCAGTGAATAAATACTTTATTTGATACCACATCAAAGATATTCCAGAGTAGATTTATTTTCATATTGTTAGAGAAATTGTGGTTATAGACCACCAACATTCGTTGGACATCTATCAGACAGACTCCCATGCATATTCGACAGAAATGTTGGGAAAAACATGTAAAGTTTCCTGTTACTGGCAAAATCCCACTCCATCCTATTAAGTGTGGGTAGCACAAAAAAGAAGATAGTAATAAATACAATATGTGGGTGTATTAAGTAGGCAAGTGTTTGGAAAAACAAAGACTAAACAAAAACCTATTTGAGAATTTTACAGCTTTATCAGGTCTAAAAAATTTCAGCATGGCAAAGAAGGGTAAGCTGCTATTTCCAGGAGTTGGTGGAAACAAAAACCAGAAACCTACTTAAAGAAAAAAAGAACCGCCCTCCCCAAAAAAATAAAAAAAAACATAGAAAAAAGTTCATATCCTGTAATTTTCTGAGTGCAGTATCATAAGTACTTGCCATCCAGTCTAACCATTCCGCCTGCACATAAATCACATGCTTACTTCTGTGGCCTTGAAATAGTGTATGGGGAAGTCCTGCTGTTCCTAAATATAAATGTCCACCTCTGTTTTTGGAACTACATTATCCCCCTTGTTAAATACCGAGTCTCTGTTGAGGATGGGAAGAACTTCCTCCAAGCGCAGGAAGCTCAGGGCAATACTGCTGCAACATTAGTCTGAACTGCTGGAACACCAGTTTAACCTAATTTCTACCACAAAACCAATGGGTTTCAGTGGTCAAGGCAGGAGATAGGAGACAAAAGTCTCTTATCAATTGGTGTTGTTTCATGCATAGCTTTGGGATATTTCAGTTAATTTCTGCAGGCAGCTGTGTCAGTGTCCTGTTGAAAGGGAGAGGACGGCTGAATACTTCAGGTAAAGCCTTAGCATTACCACAAACCTATACCAAAACTGGTTTGTGTGGCATGAGGAAAGCTGAATCAGTCCTAGAGCACCTTGCCTGAAGGCTCGCTGCAGGGACCAATTCTGCTTGGGTCAGTTCTTTTTGAAGCGCAGTGCTCAACAGCAGAGGAAGACCTCGGCCTCTGTGCCTTCAAGGACGCGTAGTTGCTGCTGGAAACCCGAACGCTGCTTTTGAGAAAGGAGTGAGACTGAGTCACATCTTTCTCTATTGTGTTTGCACAGCAGCTGGTTTTATTGTACTCTTTCCTTGAGTATTCATCCCTCTGCTTCAACATGCAGGGACATTTTACTGTTGCTGACCTTTTGGATTTCACTCTAAGGACCAGACGCTGGAGCGTTAGGTAACTCAGCATCTGACTTGAGGTTAGGTTTTAATTATCCAGCCTTGAGTTGCATGTCTGAAGCTACTGAGCCAAAATCTCCCATATTCAGAAGCCTGGTTTTTTTTGCAAGCATGGAATAAGAGCAAACTCCTTTTCCTCCACAGAATTTTCACTTAGTTTTTCACCAATATTGAAATGAAAGATGAAAAGAGACCTACATCTAAGTCATCAGCAAGTGCCTGAAAAAAATCTGACAGCTCCTGCCTGCCCCTTGCCTTTTCCCATGATGGAGGATATCTAGAGGAAGGTGGCAGAAGACAATATCAAGCAAATCTGCAGTATAGTTCAGACTCTTGAAAATTAGGGGCACAGTAACAGTTCAGCTTCTTGTGAGAACAAAGGAATCCTCAGTTCATCAAGGAGAGAGGAGTCCTCCTTGTGGCCATGGTGACCCCTTCCTTTCATGTTCAAAGCTCTCACCACTGAACACGGACCAGAGCTGCTTCAAGGGTTGTCTTTTAAGGATGCGTTGTCCCACTCCAAAAAGGCACAGTCTCTCCTTTGGGACATCTGTCCCCCCCATTTCTTTTGCATCTCCTGGGGCTGAGGGGTATCCACACTGAGTTCTCCTGGCTCTGGGGCACTGCCTCCCTCCCGGACGCAGTCTCTGTATCACAAGGAAACAGTCCATGGCTACACAAAAGAGTCCAGCATACGCTACTCCATCATCCCTTCACACTAAAGCTCTTCTCTGTCTTCCTTGCTCAGACGTCCATCTCACTTACTCAGTTCCTTCTTCACTCTCTACTCTGTCTCCTCTCCAGGAGAGGTCAATGCTCTGCAGAGTTTTCATCATCCACAAAAGGGTTAAAAGTTCCTCCAAGCGGCTGGACTCTCTCTCAACACTCCCCTTCTTCTCCTTCTCAGCCATGCTGCTTGCTGCTGAACATGTTTATCACGTTTCAAGGTCACGAGCACCGACTGCCTTCTCTCTCTGTCTCCCGGGAGAGGGGGGGCTGCCCAATACCTCTCAATGCTCTTCCACCTCTCCCGGGGTGGGGCTGCCCGGTGTCTCTCTCCCTCCCTTCCCCCCTCGGGGCCAGGCCAGGCCAACCTCCCATCTCTGTCCCAGGCCAGGCCTGCCTCAGGGCCGCGTGGCTTTCCCTCTCCCCTCCCAGCCGGCAGCCGGGACACGGGGAGAGATCCGAGCACCTTCCCGCCGGAAATTCAAAAAGGGCCTTCCCAGGGGAGCAGCCCTGCTTTTAGCCCCTGCGTGTTCTCAGAGGCGTACTCAAATTTTAATGGTCGAACCAAGTGCCAATATTAAAATCTGAGCACCCATTGGTGGTGTGACCACAGCATCCCAGAATTCCTGTCAAACCACATCATACAGTAAGGCGGAAATTTGCTTCCGTTATTTTGGGGGTTCTCTTATAAATACTGATTTATTGTTAATGCCATTTTCCTGTTGTTTTCAACTTGTTTTCTTAGTATTTTTCAAACTTTCATAAAAACAAAATTATGTCTTCTGTTTCATATTCATATAGCACTTGATATTCATTCACTTATATATTCATAAAGTGATTGATTGAGCACATAAAATATAGCTATTTATTTAGCTCTGAAGAGATTTTTTAGGGTAGGTAAGGCAACCTTTTAACTCTATCTTTTCCATCCTCTCACACCCTGATATCAGGAGTTGGAAAGTCTAAATTTAATGAAAATTGGGGATGAGTTTTGGCTTAGTATTGAAATCTCAGTGTCATTGTCATTGGAAAAACTTTTTACATGGGATGTAGTATTGGGAAAATGAACATAGAAATGGTTGCTTAGAAATGTCTGTACAGGCCATTTTTTTGAACAGAAGATTATCTCACTAAGTTTACCCAGGGCAACCTGAAGCTGACTTACTACACTTGAAGTTATTAGAAAATATTTTTACCTCTTCTCCTACCCTCCTCTTCAGAGAAGTTCTAGTTTTCATTGGCTCTGCAAGTTTGGGGAAATGACAATACCCCTTTTGTGTCAAGGATAAGGGTAAAAATCTTAAAAACATGTTCTTAACCATGTTTCTGGAGGAGATTAACTGAATTTGACTGAAATTCTCCCTGTGTCAGTGCTTGGAGAAATTCAGTGCTGTAGTCAGTTGTTGGCTCTTGATATAGGAGATGAGTCATTACATCATTTTGGCAGTGAATAAACTAAATAATGAAACTTGTACTTAAATAATCAAGGAAGGATTTTCTTGTTGTTTTTGATGACATACTCTTTTGAAACATGAAGTTGCCTGCTACCACTGGCAGCCTGTTTGTAAAAGCAGGTGACTATGGGTGGGGAGTGAAAAAGAAATCCAACAGGTTGTTCACATGGCATTTTCAAATCACTTCCTCAAGCCCATTAACTTTAACTCTTGACCTTTATAACATACCCCACAGAAACCCCACAATTTATCACCCTGGCTCTTAATATTATTGCAAAAGGGAAAAAAAAAAGAATGTCGTACAACCCTTCTGAATAGAGAAGGTGATAATCCATGACCCAACAACTGTGAAAGTAACTGTGTCCTGAAGTGGTCTTTGAACACCTTCACTCAGTGTCCTATCAATAGCATGTGAACAGGTTCTACAAAGCCTAGTACATTGCTCTCTGCATAAATCCATTATTGTTTCAGATCACCCTTCCCCAGGCTCTCCTTCCAGCCCAGGCCTGCAGCAGCCTTGTCTCATTCATCACAGACCTGATTGTAGCTGCTATCTCAGTCAGCTGTTCTTTGTTCAAGGAAGAGAACTTTAGATCTTTACTGGCACACACTGAGACCCCGAGTGAAAATGGCTGTGCAAAGAAGATCATCTGATGGCTAGAGATGAGTGGGAAATGTTCAGATTAGATATCTGCCTTGGTTACTTTTTATGGGGCAGAAGAATAAATGTTAAGTCTTTTGGCATATCTGCTTTCAGGACTATAGGTCTTTGTTTTAATGTGTACTTTGGCAGGAGATAATACAGATGATCAGCCACTGTTTACAGCCTCCTCTCGAGGCATGGGGAAGTTTGCTTTGTCTCCAGGTCAAAGATGGATGGGCAGAGACTGCCCCCAGACCTGCAACCTCTCAGTGAACAATGGTTCTGAAAACTGGTACTCCGTGGCAGCAGATGAGCAAATTTTCCTTTTCTGCTTCACTCTAAATGAAGTGGAAGGGACAAGGATTATTCTTTAAAAATATCTTGTTTGAATTTTGGGGAGATATAGCCAGACCTTCAGGTTTTCAGGTTCTGAAGAGCATGGTCTTCCATATAACAGTCACTCTTAGGACCTTCCTTCATCTAAATATTTAAAATTTATTGCAGTCAATCAGTATACTTGTCATAAAGATAAGCACTGGAATTAAAATTACTTTCTGTGTTATTAGCTGATAAAACATTTCTTGGTTGCATAAACTGAGTTACAGTTCCTTTCTCTGTGGCAGCTGACAGCAGGCTGAGGAGACAGTGACCACAGGGAGGAGACTGAACTGTGAGCTTTGGTTTTATTGCATTGAATAATCTCTTGTTGGTTGTTTGAACCTTTTACCCCGCCCCTAAGCTACAGACTGGGCAGGGATCATTTCTGCATGCAGGCATGGTTTTTAGGAGTAGCCCTTACACTCAACTGTCTGAATGGCTGGGACTCATCTGCAGAGCCGCGGCAGGTAATTCTGCCAGTAAGTCTGCCAGGGCATGTAGGAACAGCCCTTTAATTTGAGTTCCTCAGAGTCAGGCAAACACATTCTGATTATGAATAGTCAAACAGTAAGTTGCAGCAAGGAGATGTTTGCATTTCAGAAGGGCATTAAAAAAGTAATTTGGTTTATGCCTATGATGGGTTATTTCACACATAGTTTATTGCTTTTTTGTCTAAGGTGAGAAGCTTAATAGTATTGAAGCATCTCTTGAGAGCAAAAATAAAAGCATCTCAAGCATCTTGTAGAAAGAAAAATACTGTTTTCTCCATATGAACATCAAGGCAGAAGTGCTTTAGAAATATTTGTGATGTCAACATTAATCTTTATTTGAAACACCTACTGTGACACATAGCACTTGCATTGGAGAGAGTTGTCTCTAAAAGACACTCACAGGTTTGTGTGTCAAACGTGGGCTTCTGAGACCATGTGGAGGTATTAAAATGCTCATACCTGGAAAAGGTCAAACTGCCAAATGGTACCAGTATTTTCTTGAGTCCACTGACTCAGATTCATGTGGTAAAGACAATGAGGAAGGTGTGTCTCTTCTGAATCTCAGTCATGGATTCCATGTTTGAAGAAGTCATTTCAAGAGTGTCAGAGTAGACAAGCAAGTGTAGCATTAGGAAGGAGGAACAGGATCTCCATGAGGCTTTTTTAGAAATCCTGCAGAGGCAAAAGCCCAAGTCACAGATTGAAGGGGGAAGTGAGGACATGGAGGAGCATAGAGTGCCTTAGAGAGCCTTGGGATAGGTGTGGCTGGAACCTTGTGCTTTGTGCCAGCAGCAGACAGACTCTATTCCTTCCAGGCGTTCAGCAACTAAACAAATACCTGGGGTACGGGCAAGGAAGAAGTGTCACAGCATTGGTCAATGTGTCTCTTGACAATGCCAATGATGAGATGAATGGCAGTCTTGGAAATATGGCAATAGTACCAGAGTGGGTGGGGCAGTCAGTGTGAAAGGACACACCTGAATCATAGAATGGTTTGGGTTGGAAGAGACTTAAAGGTCATTTGGTTCCAAGCCCCTGACATGAGCAGGGACACTTCCCTCTAGCTCAGGTACCTCAGAGCTCCGGCCAGCCAGGTCTTGAACACTTCAAGACATGGAGCACCCACAGCTTATCCGGGCAATCTGGTCCAGTGCTTTGTCACCCTTACAGTGACGAATTTCTTCCTGGATAAGTCCAGAGAAGGGTCACTGTGAGGGTCATGTATAGAGCACAAGGCATTCTAGGGCAGATGAGGGTCACTGGGCTAGTTCAGCCTGGGAAGAGGAGGGGATGGAGAGAACCTGTTCCTGTCTACAAATGCCTGGTGCGAGGGAGCAGAGAAAATGGACCCAAACACTCCCCAGTGGTGAACACCAACAGGATGACATGCACTGAACATGACCTGGAACATGGGAAATCCCCTTATATATTAGGAAAAACCATGTGAGAGATCAGGAACTGAAACAGAGCCAAGAGAGTGTATGAAGTCACTGACCCTGGTGAAACTAAAATTTGACTTGACAAATCTCTGAGCAGCCTGATCTAACTGGACCTGCTTCAATAAGTGACACAAATTAATTCCAGATGTCCCTTCCAACCCTGACTATTCTATGATTTTATGAAAATAATTTGGAGTTAAAAATAGCTACATTTTAAAAATAAATCATTCACTGCCCATTTGTTCAGTACACAAAATTGAACGGGTTTTTTAATGTGCTTTTAAAAGTCCAAATGTTACTACCATTCCATTTCTGCAAGTTTTCTTAATTATGTATATTAATTATATATAAAAGAAATTAGTGGGACATTATTATTATAGTACTTTGTACACTGTTATCATTATGTGTTATTAAATGCATTGAAAATTTTCCATTTAAGCTATCATGCACTAGTTACATTTTAATTATCATATTTAGGACCATTAGCCATGTATTAGAATGTGACAATGCAAGGTGCTGCACAATTCAGGTCCAAAAAGACAGTCTATACCACAGGGAGATTCTGAGCTCAATAGAATGAATGTACTTGCATTCTTGAAGGTTTTCAAGTGTTTTTTTTGTTTTGTTTTGTTTTTGTTTGTTTGTTTGACTGAAGTTTGGGACAAACAAGCAAGAGGGAGAAGTGATGCGAACTGTTGGAAAGACTTGAGTAAGGGAGATCAGAAAGCAATTATGAAAAGCTTCAGATTATATAGGCTTATTATGTCATAAAAAACAATAGTAGAGTGCAAAGTAGGGAAGAAGCACTACTACAGATATTCAGAAATAACCGCACCCAGACATTGTCTAGCCTTTGACTTTTTCACTGTCTTCAACAGTTTTTTCTCAATGTACTTTCTTCCATATTTTCTCTAAAATGAGGGAAGTCATGGGGGCTTTACAGTAAATGCCCCTAACGAAGCCTGACCACTGCTGCCTGTCACTCACATTAAAGCATCTTTTTTCCCCACTGTCTTTTAATTTCCATTCACCTACAAGACACACATAGTGTTTATTTGTGCACACATTTTGTGTGCAGCCTGAGATTGCCTTGTACTTTAGCCTTTCCTCACTCACATGGGTGAAGCCATTCAGCTTTCCAAAAAACTGGTTCTCCTTCTTTCTGTAACTAGACTCCCCATGTCACCAAGCAAAAAGGGAGTTGATGCATAATTTATATTTTTTTCTTACAGCTCAGTGGCAAGGCTCTGATGAAAAACAGATGCAGAGAACTTGCCAAAACACTTAACTAACGAAGCTGATCTTCCCTTGAAATCTTTCCTTCATTCCCCAGCAAGAGCTTGCTTGATTGTAAATTGCAGTGTCTTTCACAAGGCACTTTTGCTCATCACTGCTTCCTAAGGGCTGTTCTGATTAGTTAAGTGAGTTAAGTGATAGATCTCAAAGGCTTAGGGGAGGAAATGTATGAGCAGAAAACAAGATATAGCTCTTGTACTGCTAACTGGGTCATTTTGAACCTAAGTAAGAATATTTCAAGTTTTCTTTCTTCCTCTGTCCCCCCCCATACTCCCCCCTACCATTTTCTTAAAAGTCAAGGCTTGTATTCTGAAAGATGCTAATTTGTTTCTTTTACAAATCTTGGGACTTCATGAATCTTGGGATTCAGTACTTCAGCTCCTGCTGAAGTATTGAATATCTAAAATGGTTTAAATATCCCAAAGACTTGGTGTTTGCTGTATGTGAACTAGAGAATATTTTCCACTGGTGACTGAACAACTTTAATTCTGTTACCCTGATAATCTGTAGGAGTCACAATTACAGAAAAGGGAAATAATACTAAAAGACTAGTGTGTATTTGGTGTTGTGGTTAGGTGTGTGGCCACGGCAGATAATTCCCATTATTTTTAAAAAGTTGCACATTCCGTATAGCATCTAAGGCACCTTAAAACAACTCTATTTACCAGATGGGAGGCATACATAAATAAAAAGTACTCCCACCTTGCTTGTCCTTAGTGCCGATGTTTACAAATTATAGAGTAGTAGCTATAAATGAAACAAAAAGCTGCTATCACATTAACTTCTGTATTTGTCCATGAGTAGTTACCATGCAGATGGAGCCCTCATATTTGTTGATGGAGTTACACCTTGCAGATATTTCTTTTGCATTAGCTGCCATATCATATCTTAGATGTCATAACTCCACTTAGAACAGAGATGAGCTAATGGTTAGAGGACACCTAAGGCATGTGTGATTGATGTGCAATGGTGTCCACGCATCTTTGTTGCTTGAAAGCTTGTTCTATTGTTTATCTCTTGCTTTTTTTTCCCTTAAATTTCAGACAAATGTAAAAAAAAGTTTTTTAAAAGTTTTTTAAAAACTTTTAGTTTTTTAAAAACATTTTCTCATTATTTTTATAGACAAAGATATTTATTACTATTCGTCTTCAAAGTTGTTCTTAGCAATGAAGCTGCTCAAGACAAAATAAATAAGAATTCTGCAAAATGCTGAAGGAGACAGAACAACTTGGACAAATATTATGTAAAGGACAAACATTTATTTTGTGTTTGCTTATAGCCTTGAGTATGTACATGTGACTTCTGGTAAATTCCATTCTAATTGTGCTGGCTACAGTTTTATGAACAGCTTTTCAGTGATAAGCTAGCTGAACTAAAGAGCTGCTTTCAGCACAAAGTGCAAGACCTCTAATGGAGCTCAAATCTGGAGTTTTTCCATTACGGAATAGGAAGGGTCTTAGTTACAAAATTCAGCTGTGGATTTTGTGTACCACTGGTCAGGTCTTTCACTTGCCCACAGCAACTCCTTCCAGCTGTCTCTGTTTGTAGGTGTATAAATATGAAGGGTTGTTTGCTTAGCCACTAGGAAGAAGATATTTTATGTATTTGAATGGAGTCCAGATTTACAATTCTATCCCTTGGCATTGGAAGTCAATGTTTGAGAATTGCATTTGGTCCAGATAAGCTATTAGTTAAGTTTGTTAAGATATTTTTCCTTGAATCAGGTACAATACCAGTACTCAGAAATGTCCATTAAAACACATGTTTTTAGTTCTGTGTTCTCCACCCACTGCTTGATAGCATTGTGTCCCTGTCTGGCCAGACAGTATGAGTCAGCTCACCACCTTTCAGGGTGGAATTGCTGGGAGGGAAAACATTCCGCTGAAAAGAGTAGGATGCACTGAGTGAGGCACCATTCTGCCTTTTTCCTTAAGTTATGAAGCTGATTCCTAAATGAATGACCCTTATATGGTAAACCTGTCCCCTGCTCTTTTGGCCCTGGGGTGCTCAAAAGCATCATTTTTAGGTGTGTTTGATATTAATGGAAGACAATATTATTTTATCTTTAATCTCTAATAAATGATGAATCTGAAAACAGTGCGTATTTACTTCCTGCTAATTCCTGAAAGGGGCATGGAAAAAAACGGATTAACCAGACAGACGGCTGTTCTAGCTGTCTATAAGACTTCCTTTCCTTACAGGGTAGCTCAGTACCTGATGGAAAATTCCTATTGCATGCAATCAGAAGGAGACTTTCAGTTGGTTTACGTACCTGTTCCATCAAATTGAACAATCACTTACAGTCTTCAAGTTGGTAGTGGTCTTTAACAAAACCCAAATCATCTACTAAATTCTATGAACATGAAATTTGTGGGAAGTGTCTAGAATTTAGGTGTCTAGAATTCTGGTCCATTATATGAGGCAGTTTTCAAGAGGTATTACTCTGAGAGGATTCCCATCCCACAAAGAGGAATTAATTAAACATGGATGGCAGGCAGGAGGACATGATTTCTGACCAGAACATTAATCGTTTCATGGAGGGAGGGGATCTTCTGCTCGCTGTGGTACTGTGTTCTTGATGGGCCTGCTGTTAGAATCTTTCTCGCAGTGAAGGTAGGCTTTGTCAGCTCTATGTAAGTGGTAGCACTGACTGGGTTCTTCTAAAAAGAGAACTCATTCTGATCCAAGAGATACACAAACTGGCTACTGGGAATAGGAAGCAGCAGTAGCACTTCTTTACCAGTGGAGATCTCTCGAGGGAATACCTTCAGCGAAAGCTCAATTGGGCTTTGTGCATGAAGCTGGAAGTCTGGTTTCTTCCAGAGCTGTGCAGGTGTCTTGCATGCCCATCCTCTGGGCATGAATCAACAGAGAACACATATTAAAGATGTGTCTTCATGGTGCAAAAGAGCACCAGAGTGACTCAAAGGAATGTCAGACTCATGACATTAGTGCTGTCTGAGGGTAAAGCTGCATGAAAAGCTACATGTTAGGACTCCTTTGAACTGAAAACACCAAGTGGTACAAATTCATCACGTAAACTTATTCTGATGAAAGTGTGTTTAATACAAGGTGCTGCAAATGAGATTTTTCTTTGTTTCCTTCAGTCACAATACTATATTGTCTGTTTAGACATGTAATTTCTTCCAAGACTGTCAGGTAAGGGAAGCCTAGATAATTTCAATACTGGCAAAAGTTAAGTTACAAGGCAGGCAAACTCTGATTAGCCTCTTGAGGAAAGACTTTTTTGTCGTGTGTCAGAATTTTACAATTTCATTTCCCCTCCCCCAAATACTCCAGGGCTTTTTGTGAAGAAGCAGGAACCCAATTTAGGCCTGAAGGAGTGGCTTATCTTTGCAGAATCACAGAATCACAGAAAGAGTAAAATTGGAAGGGTCCACAGTGGGTCATCTAGTCCAACCTCTGCTCAAGCAGGGTCATTCCAGAGCATTTGGCACTGGATTGCATCCAGATGGTTCTTGAAAATCTCCAATAAGGGAAACTCCACATCCTCTCTGTACAATCTGTTCCAGTGCCCAGTTATCTGCACAGTAAAGAAATTCTTCTTCATGTTCATGTTGAACTTCAGTGCATCAGTTTCTGCCCATTGTGTCTTGTCCTTGCTTGCTGCCTGGCTCCATTCTCTTGACAGTGTCCCTTCAGATACTTACAGACATTGATAAGGTCCTCCTACAGTTGTCTCTTCTTGAGTCTGAACAGGCCCAGCTTGCCCAGCCCTTCCTCATAAGAAAGATGCTCCAGTCCCTTAATCATCTTTGTGGCCCTCCAATGGACCTGCTCCAGGGTGTCCTTGTCTGTCTTGAACTAGGGAGCCCAAACCAGGACACAGAGCTCCAAATGCAGCCTTGCCAGGGCTGAGCAGAGGGGCAGGATCACTTCCCTTGACCTGCTGGTGATGCTCTTCTCAACTCATCCCAGGGCACATTGTTCTCTCATGGACAGCTTGTTGTCCACCAGGACCCCCAGGTCCTTCTCTGAGGAGCTGCTTCCCAGCAGGTCACCCCAGCCTGTGGTGGTGCCTGCGGTTGTTCCTCCCCTGCGGAGGAACAATACCCTCTGTATGTGCCTTTGCTAAATTTCAGACAGCTTTTCTCTGCCCATCTCTCCAGCCTCCCAAGCTCCTTCTGAAGAGCTTCAGAGCCCTCTGGGCCACCAGCCACTCCTCCCAGGTTTGGGTCATCAGTGAACTGGCTGAGGAGGCATCTGCCCTCCACCCAAATCATTGATGGATAGGGCAAACAAGGCTGAGCCCAGTATGGAATATCAGTGACAGATCTCCAACTTGACCCTGTTTCACTGACTCTCCCTCAGGCAATTCTCATGGTCCACTCATTCAGTTTGCCTATGAGGATGCTCTGAGAGATAGTGCCAAAAGCCTTGCTGAAGTCAAGGCAGACAATATCCACTGCTGTCCCCTCATCCATCCAGGTAGTTGTCTCGTTGTAGAAGAAAATCAGATTGGTAAAGCATGATTTACCTTTATTGAATCCATGCTGGTTACTCCTGATCATCTTCTTGTCATCCATGTGGATAGAGATTTCTTATAGAATAGGGCACCAGCTCTCTAAGGATTTGAGGTACATTCCATGAGGGCCCATGGGCCTGTGGATGTCAAGGTTGCCTACGTGTTCTCTTACCCAATTCTCTTTGACCAAGGGAAAGTCTTCCTCTCAACATTCCTTTACCCTGTGTCCTGGGTCAGAGATTCCTGATGCCTGGTCATAGTGAAGACCAGTGCAGAGAAGATGTTCAGTAACTCTGCCTTCTCTGCATCCTCTGTTACCAGGGTCCCTCTTCCATACAGTAACAAGCTCACACTATCTCTAGCTTTCCTTTTGTTACTGATGTATTTGAAGAAGCCCTTCTTGTTCTCCTTGACATCCTTGGTCAGATATAAGGCCTTGGCCTTCCTCATCTTATTTCTGCTTCCTCTGACAACCTCTCTGCTCGTTCTAAGAGGCCTGTCCCTGTGTCTTTTGCCTGTGTATTTCCTGTTTACAGTTGAGGAATGACAGCCGCTCTTTATTCATCCACAGTGGTTTCTTGCCTCCTTTGTCTGATTTCCTGCTAATTGGGATGCATTGTCCTTGTCCCTTGTCTGAAGGAAAAAGTGGTATTTGACTTTCAGCAGGCAGTTCCTGTGACCTGGCTTTCTCCAGTTGCCTGAAAACTCCCAATCTACTATTAATTAGGTAACAAGTGGTGAAAGGGGTTAAAAGTGGAAAGTGGGACAAAAAGACAAGGATTTACAAGTTGTCATAGTTTCATCCCAACCAGCAACCAAGCACCAGACACAGCCACCCACTACCTGCCCTACCAGCGGAATCAGGGAGAGAGCTGTAAGGATAAAAGCTGGAAAGCTCATGGGTTGAGATCAATTCAGTTGCATAGGGAATGCAAAAGCTGCACACAAGCAAAGAAAAACAAAGTCATTCCCAGCTTCCTGAGGGCACGCAGGTATTTGGCATCTCCAGGACAGCAGGGCCTCCTCAAGCCTCACAGGGACTTGGGAGGACAAATGCCATCACCCCAAATATTCCCCATTCTTCCTTCTTGTGCCCAGCTTTAAATACTGAGGAGGGTGTCAAACGGTCTGGAATGTCCCTTTGGCCAGTCTGGGTCACCTGCCCTGGCTCTGTGTCTTCCCAGCTTCCCATGCACGCCCAACTTCCTCACCAGCTTGGCAGTACAAAAAAGCAGAAAAGGCTTTGGCTCTGTGTAAGCCCTGCTCAGTAATAACAAAAATGCCTATATATTATCAACCCTATGTTCAGCCCAGATACAAAACACAGCCCCATACCTGACCCTGTGAAGAAAGTTAACTCTATCCCAGCCTAAACCAGCACACAACTGCATTTACCATTACTCCTGTTAGAACAAGTAAAAAATACTGCTATATAGACATTCTACCTAACATTTTGTTTGCCTTAAACCAGTACATAGTTCATTTAAAGTATAATTAAAAGAATTTTATGTGTTAACTCTGACTGTCCAATTACAAATCCTACCGCTATGGTATCAATGACCTCTAGTGGTTTTAGTAGTTGGGCTCCCTCCCACAGGATGTTATGAGCCATACGTTTAGAAATTTGATTAAAAGTGGAAGTCAGCAGCTGGCCACAAAAAAGGCAGCAAGCCACGTGTCTATGGAAGTGAAGTAACTGCATACATGTATGTAGGTGGAAAGTTGAAAACAAACCTATTTCCAAGCAAAAATGTGAGGCAGCATGAATGTTACCTTGGCTTGCAAACTCTTGGCACACATTGATCTGATTTACCCCCCTTTAGCCTCTGTAGTCACTAACAGTCACAACCTTTGAAGCAGCACACATATTGCAGAACTAACTGGAGGTTTTTTCATCTTTGAAAGGCAAAATTTTTATCATACAATGAAACAGCCTTGTGATAAAATCTGTTATATTTAGCCTTGGGACCATACTAATGTTCTGGTCATTAGTATAAGGTCTAAGATTATTATAGTGAGCCAATCACAGATTTTTTTTTTTTGAGTTATTCACTGCTTGCAAAATTTACATAGTTTCAGCATCAACCCTTCTTCAGCACTGCCCTGCCTGCACACACACTGTTAATGGCATTCCTGGGGTTATTTTCTATTTGATTCACAGTGGTGAATGACAGCACAAAATGACTTGAAATGGAGAAGCCTGTGGGCAACTTGTTCAGATATACTTTATGGAAAGCAGACCACTTGAGCAGGTTGCATTCACCTTAACAGATGCCTTCTCCCTGCACTGTGTTACAGTCTCCAATTAAGTTTCTCCAAAGATGCAGAGTTTACTTGAAAGGGAGAAAATGCCTACATGTCTTTTCCTTTATTTACATAATGCAGAAAGAAAGCTGAAGTAATTGTTAACTGATTCTGGCTTTTTGAATTTTTCTTAAACTTATGTTGATGGATTTAATGAGACAGTAAAATCAGAAAAAAAATACATACCAGTATTTCACACATGCATACCATCTGGAGGGTAATTTCTCAGGAAGAGGAAAAGAAAAAGATACTGTGTTCTTCCAACATCACAAAATCTAAAAAGAGAAGACTATCAGGAAAGTGAAGTGGTTTGTCTCTAAATCACACATTTAGCACATTATGGCTCATAATTTTATTTACAGCACACGTGATGGCATTACAAGCGTGTCTATTTCAAAAATGAAGAAAAAAAAAAGAGATGAATAGGAGATGACATTGCAACCTGTCATATTTTCCTTTTTTACAAGTCTTTTACTTGCTCTAAATTTATTCAGGCACCACATGTTCTTGGGTATATCCCATGACCTACAGAGAAATTTCAGTCTCTCACCAACACATGGACTGCACACCTCCTTTCAGAATTTCCTGAAATATTTCTGGGCATGTTCTACCAGAAACATTGCTGGGGAACCTGCCTTGTTACGTCTTAACCAGGCAGTTGGCTTCCTCACTGTCTGCAGTAAAGCTGTAAGACAGACTGATTTGTACCACACTAGAAAATTAAATTTTAAAATACAATGACTTGAAGTCTAAATTTATTTAAGAAAAATAGTTTATAGGTACTAGACTACAACAGTATGCAGTTTGAAAGGTCCTCACACCTAATTTCCATAGGGATGAGGGAAAAGCTGTAATCCTATAATCTGAGCAAATGTCATTGGCTGGTTCATTTTGGAGGCAGGGGGTTATGGTTGTGCTTTGTTGAAATAGCAAAGATGAGCTTGTCCTCATGTAGATCATGGTAGCTGTTAACAGAGAATTCTCAAGGGTCTCACCAGTGTCTTGGAGGATAGAAGGATTTTAGAACAGAAATTGATTCATCAATATCTAAAGGCAGAGTTTCAATGGGAAATAACTTGACACGAAGCAGCTGATTTCAAGGAGCAGTGATCATCAGCTAAAGAAAGGCAGTGCCTGAAGGCTGCAGTTAAGCTTCTAAAGTTAACCATTTAGAGTCGTTTTGATTTGTGACTTATGAACAGCTGAGGTTAGTATAAGAGTATGACATTTGGTTACAAAGTGGGAGGAAGACAATAGCTTAGTAAATGACTTTTAATAGACAATCAAAAAGTTGGCCATTATGCCAGAAACCAGATACCAGCCTAGCTGATCAAATGAGAGCCCTGGTATAAACAGGTAAGTTCTACTCAGCGTAGTAGCAATTTACTGTCATGAGCAGTCTGGTAGATTACAGTAATAAATGGCAGTATATATTTAATTTTCTACTGTATGAAATGTATGAAATAGCAGAGAATATATCACCAACGCCAGGAAGAGTAATGCATCTCAGCTGTTCAGAGCCACTTCCTCATCCACTTGGAGCAAAGAAATGTCTGTCCCACAGCCTCCCTTGATCAGAGCCACAGGTTCCATTGGTGTCTCATACAGGGCTAGCAGCAAGAAGAGCCAAGGCTGTGACTCTCCGGAAGCCCCTTAGGACAGAACTTTGTCCATATGTTACTTCACTGTGTGAGGCTATTTTCTCTCCTAATAAGCACAGAGGCTCTGAGACTCAATGTCCAATGATTATCTTCCCCAAAGCTGAGCTATTTGACAGCTGACTCAACAAGGAGCAGTGAGAGTGGAGCTCTTACCAGCATGAGAGCTGCTTAACCTCAACACCTGAAGCTGGCTGCAGCTGGTAAGAGCGTGGGGCAGCAATGTGCAGTTTGGGACTGCACTTGTTACTTAGTTATGCTCTCTCCCTAATCTCAGACAGGACACTACTTATATATTTGTCAGTAATGAAGCCCGAATTTCTCTTGCTGGTCCTCTGAAGATAGGTGTGTGCACTTCTGCTGTATAAAATACCTTGTGCTTTAACATTTGATAGTGAAATCAGGATGTTTGACAGAGATAATGTCACTTAAGTGGCTGTAGTTTTTTCACCTTTCTCCAGGTATCAGATGGAATAAAAGATTAAACCAGATTTTCTTTATGTGGACAGATAGAAGAACAAGCCTTTCCCACAGTCAAGGAGGATCTGTGGAAATACATTAAGATGCCAAGGACTAGCATCTTAAATAACAAAATAACAAAAGGGATAGACAGCTGAAAACTGAACTAGATGAAGTCAAAATATGTGTGTGTGTGGACATGAGGAGGGAGGGCACTGCTATTCTCTGCCTGCAAGACAGTAGCCTAGTGACATATGAAAGAGAAGGCAATGCTTTGCTGCATGTTCCATATTGACAATTCAGGGGCTGTTGCAGAGGCAAAAGCTTCTTTGTCCTCCCTTTTAGACTGTGTGATGACTACCTTCAGGAAGACAGCATGTACTGGCCTTAAATGTGTAAAAGTTATTCTCATAACACCTGATATTCTAGTTAAAATATGTCTTATGTGCGGAAGCAGGATAGGAACACAGGAGTATTAGAAATTTCAATAGCCAAGCCTGTTATGAAAATTCTTGAGAAGGTGACATCTTTTTTATGCATTGAGATTAATATATAATAACATAATTATTCCATAGCCCAAGAAAACTGTGAGGTGACTCAGAGTAGAGAATTAGAATCTCACGAAAGCCTGAGCACTGTAGCAAAGCTATGAGAGAATTTTGTCAAGATGAATTAGCCATTTTGTCAGTACTTAATTTTAAATATGTTTCTTCTCTTTTATTTCCTGAATGCAGTATTATAAAGGCTGCAGAGTCACCAGTTAAAGTTAAAAAAAAAATTAATTTGTCACCATACCAATAACTCCAAGTCTAGCAAAAGAGGTATTGCAAATAGCATTGATATTCTTAATCAGTGTCATGGCAGCACTGGTGTGTGCATCCCACTGCCTTAGAATCTAATTGAGATTTAAGTTTTCTGTAGGACTGACATCCCAAAAGAAAGAATGTAGCACAAAATAACTTATATATCTTTCTCTTAGTAATGCAGTATTTAGCAGCTTTGTTTTGAAGGATCTCAGCTCATCTCTTCCTCCCTTCCATCCTCTCCCTATTCCCCCAGTTCTGGTTCATGAAAGTGTCTTCTCGTTTAAGACCGGCTTTGAAAATTTGAAACAAAATTTTGTTTTCATCCTATTTTATGATGTAACCCGCAATTTTCGGTATGCCTCCTTTAAAAAATCATTAATGAATCAGGTCTTCTGAATTCTTACATATTCTTGCTAAGTTCCATTATTAAAACCATGTAAATATTTCATTACACTTTTTTAGCGTAGAAGACGTGATACAATTAAATGATTCCACATTAAGTGCAGCATGTATAAAAAAGAGATAGGCAGATTTAATTCCTTAACATTTTACTCAGAGCCTGAAGTTCTTCATGTCTAAACTTACTGTTTAGAAAAGGAACTACTATGGATCCCAATACTTACTGCTTGGCAATTACTTTACAGACTGAACTTGGCTCATAGGAAGCAAAATATTTTTAAGGTTAATTCCTGTAAAACTGAATGAGGAGATGGGTGAGTCAAGTTAGATTCTTTCACCTATATGCAGAAACATGTTCAACTCCAGGACTGCAGCTGTGAATCAAGCTGTCTAAAAGTTTGTTATGCAAAAAATGTACACCTCTGAAGACAGTAAACAGCTGAGTACAAGAAGGCAATGTAAATTAATGTCCTGAAAATTTAGGAAATTTTTCCTATGGTGCCGTTCTAGCCCACCTTTATCCGAGGGAGCTCATGACTGATTTCAAGAGTGGCATAGTGAAGGTGGCTGTTAAACACCCACCCTTGTTCTGCAAAACTGGATTTTGCCTGCTCTCAGAGGAGATAGAGAAGCTGTATGTAGGTTTGATCTGCAGGATGCCTGAGTGAAAACAACTGTGTTGTCTAGAGATCACAGAATAATTTGATTTGGAATGGGCCCACATGGATGATCCAAGTCCTACCACAGGCTTTATACTAAGTGTAGAGGACAATAATTCAGATTTAATCTTGATTTAAGTGAGCTTTGGGTAGGATAATAAATCTGTTTGATAAAGACCAAGGACGGAGATAGGGCAGAGTGAGTGAATAGTTCATGAATTTTTGGATATTGGCTCTGCATTGAGTTTACCAATGATTTGTCTCCGATCTGTGAGAAAATGGTTACATTCAGATAGGTTTATGTACAGGAAGGTGTTTTAAAACATAGATTGAGTCTTGCTTTGTCATAGACATTCAGTGTTCATATTCATTTTAAAGGTAGCCTCCTTCCTGCAGTGTATCCCCTCGGCCTTATACTGAGAAAGATTGTTTAAAGCAGTATTCTAGGAATTACAACAATATTATTCAATTTTGCACTTTGCTTCAGACAGTCTTGTAAGCTTCAGCACCTCTTATTTCCTATATCTAAGAGATGAGAGACCAGGGTGGAGGTCATATTATATCCTCGTTTTGATGGCTAGTCTGAAGATAAACAAACCAAATGACATTGGGCTTCAGTGACATGACAACAGAAATGTGCCCACATCTCAATAGAACTCAGCTCCATCTTACATCAAGCTAGCTTTATCACCAAAAACTGTCCTCTTTTCCAAATGAGAACTGTATTATAATTTTTTTTAATGTTGATCCATTGAAATTATTCCCCTTTAGCTTAAAATTACTGGCAGTATTTGATCAGTTAACAAAACTGATTGTAAGTCAGCAGCAATGTTTATTTGTTAGTATTCTACATTTAGAATTTAGGATGTGTTTTGAAGAAGTTTAATAAGCTCCATTGGCTGCCTGATTGACAAACAATGGCTTTATAAGCATTATTTTCATACTTTACAATTGCCCAATAAAACCCTGTGATAAGAAGGGGAGAAATTTCAGGAATCTATGAAGCGTTTGCAATGAGAAAAATTATTTTTTCTGTTTTTTTGCCTGGGATAGCAAGACGCCAATCCTCTCCGCAGCACATCATAAGCTAAAACTAAAACAAAGCATTTAAAAGCTCATTTTGATAACATTATAAAAGGTAGAAAACCTGAGGTGGCCTTTGTCTGATGTAAAGGACAGACAATTATTTAGGTGTGACTCATATGCCTTTTAATTGATCTGTTGTACTTTGGGTGTAGGCATGTGTCCTTGTAGGACTCATTTGCTCCCAGCACAAGTATTTGGGAACAACATGTGCCAATACATTAAGATTTTGCCACTGCTATTCTTTCAAATTTCAGGGCTCTAAAATCGCAGACATTCCAAAAGAAAAGGATTGCATCCCATTATGGAGAATGCAATTATCATTTCTAGGCTAAGTAAGATGCCTTCTTACAGACTTATTAAAGAAAAGAAAAAAGGATTTTACAAGCCAAGCTCACAAAGCTAATTTCTTTCGCAGGAATTTGCTAAAAGAAGTGATAAACCCAATAGTGCATATACAGATCATATTGCTACAAACATATTGACTCCAATAGGCCTTACATTAATTAAATTCCTGTAAATCTCAAGTTTGAACAATCTACAAAAGAAAAAAAAAAGGTCTTACTTCTACATGGGTGCTTAACTACTCAGAAATTAAGCTCCAATTAGAGGAGCTTGTTAATCAGTTACTTGGCCAAAGAATAACTATTTCAGAATGAATCATCCATCCTGGTTAATCCCCCCATGAGGATTAGGCTAACTTTTCACCTGAAAATTTTGTTGTCAGGCCAGGAAGTCCCTGAGTGCATTAGCCCAACCCATGTGAGTGAAGCATGAAGCAATTGAAATCACACAGGTCCCTGTGACCAGCTGGGATGCACCCAAGGATGGAATGAGCTAGCCAGTGTCATTACAAGTGTGTTCTCCACCACCTCCATCTCTACCAACTTCATCAGTGCCCTCTTAGATGACTTACATTTCTGATGAAGACAAGAAAGACAGGTGTTACGTGGATTTTCAAGACAGGCAAGACAGGATGCAGGGATCCACATTCTGGTCAGCCACACTCAGTTCCTTGAAAGCTGATAGAAAAATTCCTCCTGGAAGCCACTTCCAGCCATGGAAAGGACAAGAAGGTGATTGGGAATAGTCCCATCAGAAAGGTGTACCAGGGACAAATGGTGCTCAACCAACTTGCCTGCTTTCTACAGTGATGTAAGGGAAGGAAGTTCTACATTTAAGTAAGGCCTTTGGCATGCTCTTCCATAGACTCCTTGTAGCCAAACCAGTGAGATGCAGGGTATGTACACCGTAAAATGCACAGAGAACTGGTTGGACTGCCAGGTTCAAAAGGTGGTGATGGCAGCATGAGGCCCAGTTAGAAGTAGTATTTTTCAAATACTACCAGTGAGACCAGTAAAATTCCTTGCCTTCATCAATGACCTGGATGATGGGTTGGACAGCAGCACTCCTGGTGTGTTTGCAGATGACCTCAAATGTGGGTTTGTGCCAAAATGTGTTGAAAGATTGGGGAGCTGTTCAAGCAGAACAGGTTTGTTGAACAAACACCAGTGTAAATGTGGTTCTCTGGAATGGACAAAGCCCTGCATTAGGACAAGCTGGTGCCAGCCAGCTGGCAACAACTCTGCCGAAAATTCCCAGGGATCCTGGCAGGATGCAAGTTGTCCAGGAGGCAGAAGTGCACCCATGCAGGAAAACATTGCAGCAGCAAGGGGAAGGGGTCCTCCACAGGTTCTCAGCAGTGCTAAGACCACTCCTGGCGTGCTGTCCTGGGCTCACAGCAGAGGACAAATGCTGACATACAGGAGGGAGTCCAGTGGAAGGTCCCCTGTGCTGGCTGGAACACAGGGCATATGTAGGAAGTGGAGTTCAGCGAGCTCATTCAGCCTTGTGAAGAGGAGGGAGAGGGGAGACCAGGCTATTGTTACTGCCTGGTGGGAAGGTACAAACTTTGCTCAGGGATGCACAGCAACAGGTTTAGAGGCAACAGGCATACACTGGAATGTGGGAAAACCCCATTAGGTATGAGGAAAAACTGCAATATGGTGACGTTAACAACTTTGGAGCAAAGTTCAGGGTAGTTCTTGGAGATATTCAGATCTTAAATTAACAAAGTCCTGGCACAACCTGATCTAACGGGAGCTGTTTCAAAGTGGGAGTTGGAGCAGATTGCCTATAAAATCTTCCAATCAAAATTATCCTATGATTACTTTTTAATGGTGAATTACTTTAGCTAAAACAACTCAACTTCTTTGCAAAACAAATTTAGAGGAAAACAAATTCTTTTGTGAAGTTCTAACATTTGTTGACAAGAATACAAATGTTTTGACAGAACTGTTTTAAATATATCAAGCCAAATGAATTTGATTAAACTTACAGGCACAGAAATCAGCTTTGCTGTTGGAATAATGCCTTTTGCTAGAAGGGTGGTTTTCTCTTCAGCTAACAGCAGTGTTGCCCTAGGGTCTGTGCCTCACAGACATCAAAGTGAATCAAAGTGAATCAAAGTGCCCTTCTAGAATGCAGCCAGGTAGACAGATGAAGGCACATATTTTATCTGCTTATAATGATGTTGGACTTTTGCTTTTAACATAAATTATACATGTTAAGAAAAGCAGATTCACCTGCCTAGACAAATGGAAAATGCCAAACTGACTTTGTAAGAAGAAAACAATAATTTGTGCTAAGTTCCATCAACATTTCTCTGATAAGGTTTTCAAACCACACACTGAATATAATCCAGCTACAGAAGAAGGAACAGTGAACAATTTCCTTATCAATGTTTAGAGATTGTCTGAAATTCATCTTCCTAAGAAGACTGCACCACTCTCTTTCAGATATCTAAGGCAGCAAAGTAATACAACTGAGGCTGAGGAAGCTTCATTCTGCTTTGCTTAGACTCAAGGGGGACCAGAGAGGACTGGATAAGTGAATAGGCTTTGGGAAAATGCCCACAGCTAAGAAGGACTGGCATTATCCCAGCTCTCCTTGCAAGGAGAAGGAAAAATTTTTAAGTGGTTATGATGCTGAGAGTAGCATAAAGGAAAAATAAGTCAAAAGTTGTCATTCCAGTAGTCCAAAGAGAGGAGAAATCTTCTGTGGCTCTGTCAACCCAGGTGCCACTGGCAATGAAGCAGGGATCAGCTGTGCTTTATCCCTTCTCATGGCAAAAGGAAAGGATGGTTGACTGTCTCCTGAAGATAAACCTGAAATTACATCTGCCTGTGTAACAGCTGTGACCAGTGGTGTATATTAAAAGTTACACTAGTTTATAATTTTGTCCTTGTTTTTGAGTCATAATGGCTGCAGGCCATATTTTCTGCTATGATTACATGTGATACAGCAAGAGTTGAGACTTCTAGGGTCTTATACCAAAGAGACTGTAGTTTAAGGACTGGCACTTTGTCATGTACCCAGCAGTGGCTCAGCAGCAGTGCTGTGCGCTGAACCAGAGCCTGAGATGTGAGAAGCATACTGGTAAACCTGCAAGTCTAAGTCTGTCTTTCTGAAAAGCCTTAAGATGTGGATCAGGGCGTATGCTTTTTCTCATTTCCTTTCACATGACACTGCTCCATTATTCTTGTATTTAGAAGTCATTTATTGGCATAATGCTGTGTATTACTGCATAGTGTGAAAGTTACATCTCTCTCAGTATTATTTTAGTAGAAATCCACTTCTGCAGCAAATACTCTTGTTTGAAGAGAATGTCAGTGAGTCAGACAAGGCATTGGGAACACCAATGTACAGATTTACTTCCACATCTTAGCATCCCATCTTCTTTATTATATCAAAATAAATGTTTTATCTGCTAGGTTCGCATGTGAATACCTGGCTTTTCATCCCAGTGCATGTTCTTACTTTGATTTTATATGTCAGTTTCAAGGTATATTTCTGTGGCCTGCGTTGGACTCTCCAGACTGATTTTACTGTGATACATCTCCTTGTCCTATTAATTCTTTTTCTTGCCACAGAAAGCTAACCTAGTGTGAAACAAAACTGAAAAAACCCCTCCAACCCTATGTTGAAGAAACTGTTACCCTATAAGAAACACCTATTTTAAAGTCCATGCTGACAGAATATTGCTGTCACAGATGAAAAAGGTCCTGTTCTGCTAAAGAATGCGCTGCATCGTGCGCATTTGAGATTTTGGAAGGATCTTGAACGAGAACTATGGTACTGTTGACCCACTGCCAGCTCCCTCTGTATGGGGTCTCTCACCCTCACCTGACAATCTGCCACGTTTTCCCATTCCAACCATGCTTGGCAGATGCTGGAAAAGGTGAGGGCTCTTTGTGCCTCTGCAGGGTTTTCCCTGGCCCTAGATGCTGCAGGCCTGACAAGGCAGACAGGCAACCTCCGTCTCAACGGACCGCACCCTTTTGAAGGAATTTGCTGTATCTGCTACATTGTATCACCACTGGCGCTGACTGTTGCATCACAGCTACCTACGCAAAACCGAGGGTGCCAATCTCGGCCAAAGTCTCATGTCTTTCAGCTCCTGAGGGACCCCTGTGTGCTTGAAAACATTCACAGTTTCCTGCAGCTTTCCTCCCCCAGGTCCTTTTTCTCGACCTACTTGGTCAGAGGGAGATCAGGAGTTATGGCATGCTACCTGAGGCATGGCAGCACCTACAAGTGGGTTTAAAGAAGAGCAAGATGAAACTTGTGCGACGAGGTGTGATGGCTCTTCTATACAAGTTTGCTCCCTGACGTGCGCTTTGCAAACCCAGAGGGGCCAGGTGGAGGATGTGTGTGCAGCCTAAAAGGTCTGATGGCCACAGGGAGCAGACCAGGTCATGCTGTGCTTTGAAGGAGCGCTGGACACACCAGCAGGCCACCGAAGCTCAAACAGCGCCCTGACACAAAACTGCCAGCAGGAGTGATTCCGCCTCAAGCTCCCATTAACACCATCTTTCCACATAAAACATTTTATCTGTGTTACAGATAAAACCATTTTATCTGTATTCCATGTGTGGAGGATCTCACATTGGTCTGTTTCTCCTCCTGCTGGCCATCAGTTAAATTACTGCTAACATTGAGAGACCACAGCACAGGATTAAAATAAATTGAAAGGCGTAGAGATCTGGCTGTTTGAAGTACAACTGAGAAATACTGAAAAATACCTGCAACAATTTATCTGATTAAGGCAGAGAGAAAATTATCTAGAACTAAAATTTTCCATTTTGACCGCTTTCTGAACAGCTTTCTTAAAAGAACAGAATAGTGATGATGATAACAATGATAAAGCATTCAAGTTTCTGCACATAAAATGCTCTTGTGCTGTCAGAGAAACAAAAAACATTTGCCTTTGTTGTTGCAGAAAGGAAAGGGTTTGTTGGTCACAGAAGTCAGGAGACCCGTGTTTTTATTTCCAGCCGGGTTGCATGTTTCCTGTGTGACCTTGCAACTCCCCCGTACCTCCGTTTCCCATTTTTTATGTTGCATAATAAATATCTTGGTGAAGCAAGGCTGATACTCTGCTCACATAAACTATTTGCAACTCATTATTTGCATGGTGCCAAAGAAGTCTAGAGTTTCCTTTAATGACTTAATAAGATCAGGAGCAATGGCAGGGGGATCCTTGCCTGTGCTGCACAAGGAGTTTGTTACTCTCTTTTTCAGTGACATTTGGGAGGCTGCTTTTGGAGAATTGTCTTCCCAGCTCTTTGGGGTGTTACAGAAATCCAGAGTTGGGAGGAGGTGTCCAAATTGCCTTGCAGCAATGGGAGGTGAATGAAAGAAATAGTCCCCAAGCCACTGATACTTACCAGATCCTTCACAAGCCAGGTTTCATTTTTAGGCTCTTACCAACACACCCGTCTTCTTTTTTTCTGGAGGCAGAGGAACATACTACCTTTATGTCTTATTTAGCTTCATTCCTCTGAAGTGCATTGTAAGGGATGATGCCTTGCACTTGTCTTGCACATGAGCACTTGTGGAAACTAATGCAAAATTCTACTGCATTGTGCTTTGTAAAGCACAAAACTTTACCTTGTTACACAAGTCTTTATTTTGCTCAGGTGAAAACATTTCACTTCCAGGGGAAGGAAATGGAACGGCATCCTCTCGGCTTCTCCATCTCAACCTACGTTCCCACGGCTTCTTACCAAACACCACACATGGCTGTACTTATGCAATACAGAAGACCTGGTGGGATTCCAGGGATTTCCCATAAAATATTTTCCCAGCTTGAGCCCAAACAGAATCTCCTGAAGCAAGTCTGGCAACCTGTGGTATATGTGCCAAAAACAATTCAAGGGCAGGTTTCAAATGACACTCAAAGTAGGAAACCCATAGCCAGCACGCAGCTGGATGCATTTAAACATGGGAAAGGCATTGTCTCTCAAAGCCTCTGGGATTTCCTTCTAGAGAACAGCAGAGTGTGTGGAGGCTGGTGAGTACATTCTGAATCCCACTGGGATGTGGCTGGGATGTTTCTCCTGCTCAGCAGCATGGAGGTCCCTGTGGAGGTCCCATGGCTGAGGGATGGGCACAGCTCTTTGATTTAGGAAATGTCAGGCTCTCTCAGCACCTTGGAAATTAAAGGTGGTTGACAGAATCCATGCCATCCCAGAAAAACAGAAGGTCATGGCATTATAAATAAAACCTAAGCCATCATTTAAGTCTACAAACCCTCTATCAGAGTCATGGTTTGTGTTCATGAGTTTTTAGGAATGTCAGGCTGAAAAACTGAGTGAAGATATCCAGCTCATTTCGCAGTGGCTTTTTGCTGGTTTAAACAGCCTGGCAAGGGAAGGAATATTTTTTTGCATTAGTTTATGAGTACAGGAAGCAGTTTAAGAAAGATGCAACCTGTAAGTTCCTGTGTTTCTTCCTCTTAAGCAAGGATCATGCTTAAAAACAATGAAACTGAAGTTCTGATTCACCTTTTTTAAACTGTGTTCCTGTCAAAGAGCACAGATCACTTTTTGTGCCAGAGAATTTATCCATGAAACCTGGCATTCTCACCCTTTGCCATTAACCCCAGTGTTTTCAGAAAAGTGCTGGTGGGCAGGACACCTTCCTTGGTTCAACACACCCAACCTGTCACAAAGTGCTAGCTAGGACCACCCTGTAAGTTAAGTGCTATTAAATAGCTATGGTATCAACACATATCACTGCCCATCTCCTGTGTGGAAGTTAAAAAGGCAGATGGTGATTTTGCAGGCAGGCAGTGCAGGACAATGCTTGAATGCTCTTGAAAATTTCATGCCACAAGCAGTACACAGGACTGAACAAGAAAGTCCCTGCTTTGAGCTCCAGTCTCCCTGGTGTGAGAAATTTGCCAGCCAGGAGAAGTAAAGAGCTGGACTGCCAGTGAGCCTAGGCCAGATTTTTCACTAGATATATTCTGGTCAGTCCTGTGAGTTAAGTAGGAGCCCTTGGCAGATGGTCTGTAGAGCACAGCAGTAGAACAGGCTGTGCAGGAGCACAATGGCAATACTGTTTCCCTTAGACTAAAATAGTGAATCATGGCTTCCTCTGGCTACTGTCGTTCATGTGACCTTTACAATAATTTATAATTAGATTAGTTGCCCTTTGGATAGGTGCCTGTGCTTTTTTTAAAAGGGTTGCTAAGGTAACTAATGATTTCCTTATTTCATCCTGTGTTAGAGGAAATTTTACTGCCTAGTGGGTCTGAGCTTGGGACTCATTGAAAACAAATACTTGTTTATCATGAGTTTCAGTGCTTCTATAGTTACCAAGCAGAGGACTCTTAATGTGTATTATGGAGCGTTGATTGTACTGCTTCATTTTCATGGTAAAAGAAGAGCTACTGTAACTCACATGAATTGTTGAATCTCAATGATAAGGGAGTGAATTTTGGGGATTTGAATCTTTAGAAGTCATTTGACACTTTCTTGTAAACTTTTACTCAGCATGTTTGTTTTGCTCTTTTCTTTCATCTTGTTATAAGCGCAGTTACTGCTCCGCATGCAAAAAAATCCCAAAAAACCCCAAACAAAACTACCAAAAGAAGTCTATGTGGGTGGATGGCAGTGTGCCTCTGCTTGACCTGACCAATTCTCTCTTTGAAGACTAGGAATTGAAGTTTTATAAATCAAAGACCTGAAGGGAAGAATGATTCCTAGATTTCCTCTCTTCTCTCTTACTTATTCAAATTCAGAAGCCCAAGAGCTAAGGGGACACAGAAGCTAAGCTGTTTGTCTCTCAGCTGTAAACTTAATATCCACCTTCAAAATAAACAGAAAAGTTCCCGGTGTCCTTGCCCTCTACCACTTTGTGTCACATGACAAAAGTAGAAAAGTTCTCTGGCTTCTGTAAAAAACCCTAACATGTCATCATCCTATATTAGGCGGCCAGCTGACTCCATAAACCCTCTGAGCCCCTGTGTGCTGTGTAGCAGCAGCTGCCCCAGCCTGCCTGCACACTGTGAGCTGCCTGCCCCAGCAGCCTGCTTGTGGTGTGAGCAAACAGCCCACAGGGCAGCAATGCCCTGGGACAGGGCCAGCCACGGGTGCCAGATGACCTGACACTGGGAATTTCCCTTCTCTTGCTGAAACTCCCTTGTGTACCCTGCTCCAGCAGATTTATCCCCAAATGCTCTGGCTTGTCCTCAGCAGTGGGGTTGAGAAAGCCAGCCCCAGACAGCTCCCCACTGCCTGTCCAGGGTGTGCACTTGTGCCAGGCAGCCGTGCTGCTGGAAGCACAGCACTGAGTCGAGGTTCTTGGCATCCATGCTGACTTGTAGAGGTAAAAGAAGTTTCTCCAGGAAACACTGGTTGTAGGTTTACAAGTAGTCTCTAATTTAATGAGTTAAAGGACAAAGGTGAGTACCTTTAGTATTTAATCTGTCATAAAGTTCAGTACAATTCAAGGCTATTGTAAAAAATAGAAATTTTTACCTAATCTTTCTCCATCTGATTCATTATGAATTGTGTGATATGTCCTCAGTGACAGAGGAATGTATAACTATAACTAAGAAACAAGAAGATAAGAGTTTTAAAGGGTATATCCCTGGTTTTATATAAAACAATGCTAAAGACAGACATGTCCTGGAATACAGGTCTATATATATATATTCCACTGACAGTGTGCTGCTCTGATGTATTTTCCCACAACAAAACCCCACAGAAATTCTTCAGACTTTCATCCTGAGAACTCCCACAGCTAGCATTTCTATCTCTCTCCTCACCCCTCTTTCACCAAGGGAATTTTATAATACCTTCAAGTAAGAGACACCAATATTGAGAGCAAAATGGTTGATACTGTTCTCCTATTTGACCACAGCAGAGGATGTTATTTTGAGTCACTATAAAAAAAAAGTTCCAGTTCTTCATCGAGAGTAAAGATTTGTGTCAGAAGTTGTCTCAAACTATGAGAAGTGTGAAATGTGAAATGTGAAAGTCTACACTGTGCCTTTCCTCAAGTCTAATTTGATTGGTAAATTGATGTTTTTTGAGGAGAATAATCCTTTGAAAAAAGTTATATTGTAATCAAAGCTTTCCATATGAAAAAATTACTTATGTGAAAATTTTTCCCGTCAATACTATTTAATTTTCTTTTTAGTTGACAATTAAAATAACCGTACCTTCGATTAAAATACAAAAGTATTTTAATTGAAAGATAATTTAGAATTAAGTCTATGGTCAATCATTTGACGATATATATCATAGTAATAAATTGATTATTATTGAGAGTAAATCTATGATCAACATTAAACCAAAATTCATTATGACATATAGATTTTCAAAACTTTTTGCTTTTAAATGCTTTTCTTACTTTTAGGACCTTTTGTCCTAACTAGGTTTCCATGTTGAAAACTTGACTTGGAGGCAGGAACTATTTCTCTCTTGAGATATCTAGTTTAAAAAGGAGGTATTTACCTGGTAAGTGCACAAAAAGATACAAACACGCAGTAGGAGTAAGCAACTGGAAAAGGGACTGAAAAAATCTTGCAGATCCTGAGTTTATTCCATGACCTCAATCCTTTTCTTCTGGATATTTGCCCTGCTTTACATAAATTAAAAGCTGGTCAGGAGAACCGTGACAATTCATTCCTGGAAAAGCCAACTCTTTCAAAATGACCAGGGAATTTTAAGCCATTTATGCTGTCCATGGGAGCAAGGTGCACCTTCGGTGTCATTATGGTTTCTCCAAGAGCATGGCAGCACTCTCTGACTGGCAGAAATCCCAGCTGTTGCCTCCTGAGGCACAACGGGGACGTGGAATGCAGTGGCCTCTCCAGAGCTAGGACTTTCTCAGTGCTAGGGTAGGACTTGGATTGTGTGTAGAGAGCATGGGAAAGGGAGGCTGCTCCTGGAGGAGGTGTGATATTCCCACACTGGCTTAGGTTGATAATTGGTCTGTTGGATGGCATGTTGGAGCATGTTTGCAGCAATTGTTTCCCAGCCAGAGTGGGGAGAGTCACAGGATGAGTAACTGTGGTTAAACCCCTGCCTGCCAGCGGGGAAGCAGAAGATAACACATTGCAAATGAGCACCCCATTATTTATAGATGTATCTTTTAACTTGGAAAAAAAAAAAATCAAGAAACCCTCTTAGAAGTAAGAGATCCTTTTCTGAAAGTTGGAGTTCATCTGTAATACTTGGAGGAATTAATTGTTCAAATGATCTGAAATTATCAAGAAGCTGAGTTGCAACATATGTGAATAAGCTGGAATTTCAAGGTTTTTTTACTAGAAACAGATTATTGGATTTCAGAGTTTCAGAGTGCCAAGTGAAAAGATAATTTTTAAAGCTATGAGGAAAAAATTAGAAAGGTTCAAAACAAAAGTGGTACTCATTCTTGCATAACAGGACACCCCATCTTAGCTTTTGAAATATTTTGAGTCTTTACCATATCAGGTGTTTCAGGTCTGAGAAATGGTACAAAATTGATGACCTGTAAACATGGATGTTCTGTGGACCTGTACAACCACAGTCTTTAAGGTGGCTGTTCCCTTTCTTTCTGTAAAATCAAAGTAAAATAACAGAAATTAAAGACACAGCCATTCACATAGAATTCTAGTGACATATTAACACTGAGGAAGGAGATGAAGAAGTAGGATATTTCAGAAAACTTAACCAAATCATGGCATTAAATTTGCCACACATGGCAAAATCATGGCATTAAATTTGGCACATCGAAAAGAATTTATAAATAGAATGCTATGTATCTGTTCCACCTCAGTTGTCTTCTCTGATTTCAGCACTAGTACACTACATAGCATGCAATAAGATACTCAGAAAACTGACAGTGTGAAATCAGGACTTTATTAATTATTTACGTGCAAAGAATAATTAACATTAAAATTACACCATTTACTATACATTAAAATGTCCTAGGCATCTACCGACATTCTGCTGGAATAGATTATACATAAAATGCAAGCCATCTATATCTGAATTCATAATGCATCTGCAGACCTTTATCTTGGTTTTGGTACTCTAACACAGAAAAAGGAAATTCCTCCTCTGAATGTTTCAAATAGAAACTTACCAATGTTAGCAATGGCACACATGTGAAACTATGCAGTCTATTTGAACAAACACTTCTTGTGCTCACTTTAGTTTTTGCAAGTGTTTGATCAGCTACTTCTCATCCAACAAGAATATATTAACAGTACTATCATCTCCTTTCGTAGCATACAGACAATATGTAGTAACACCCAGAGCAATGGTAAGTTAATGCCAACCATGACAGCTACATGGTTTTGTAACACAAATAATATGATCACTCTGCACTCAGGGGTTATGCCTCAACCATGTACAACCTGAATTCCTGCCAGCTCTCTTTCACCTGTACCTTTGTAAGCAAGTGCCTGTTCAAATACAGTCCCACTTGCTTTTATGACTTCCCATCAATCACACGTTAGCTGTTCCTCAGCTTTCTCAACATTGAGAGCACTATCCTCCCTCCATCAAAGTCTGTTTCTCTAGAACAGACAGTCTTTTGAGGATACTGCAGAGATACCTACTGCTGCTGCTTCTGCCAAGACACCAAGCCCTCACCCACAGCCGTGACCCTTTCCTGCACCAGCTAAGTGTCGTACTGCCTTTGGGTAAGAGGGCAATGATTTTCCACATTACCTGAGCACACATTTCATCCTCTAGATTTGCAATGCCTGTGGTGTGATCACAGTTATTCCTGGCAAGAAATAGGGGAATTTCCGCAATAGCTGTCTTTGTACACATTCTGAATCATGAAAGGTATGAATGTCTCAAAAGCACCCAGTTTGTTCAGACCTTGGTGAACTGGGAAGTGCAGGACATTTGCGTTCTCCTTCTGCTGTGTTTCACCTGGCAGAAGCTCAAGGGGCTGAAGCAGAGCCTGTTTGCTCAAAAGGAGGATGCACCATCTGGTCTGGGGAACTTTGCATCTTTAAGTATCTGAGGTGAACTTTGTACAGTAAGAAGCTTCCTGAGTCAATATTCTTGTTTTGTCTATATGCCCAAGGCTTTCAGCTTTAATATCTGCAATTGGGACCTCTCTTTTGCAGAGATTTGGGAATTTCCAAGAGAAACCTCTGGTGGGGAGAATGTGCACTCTGCTGCTGTGGTGGCACAAGCCTAGGACAAGATCATGTTGAGGCGAAGAGTGACTTGTGGCTCACTGAGGCAGCAAACAGTACACAGCACTCTCACCTCTGCTTTTTGAGGTCTCACCCCAGTGCTGGCAGCAGCATTTATGCAGCACACTGGTATCACATCAGCATGCAATACGCCTGCCCATAGTCAGCCTTGATGAAAGACTATTGGGTTTGGGAACACAGCTTCTATGCATTTGCCCCAGCCACTTGCAGCTCCTTATGGTCTTCAATTAATGAAGTACAAAATTCATCAGCATGTAATTAGTGACCATGCTTCATTTATCAAGCTTCATTAATTAGTTTCAAGTGGAGGGGCCTCTCTTTCAAAGGTATTAAAAGCTTAGCTTGCTGCCCCCATGTGTGTTGGTGGGATTGAGAACATTTCAAATAATTAATCAATAGACTGTATTTTCCTTCACTAGATGAACTAATGAAATCTTCCACTGGTAGGTGACACAACATAAACAGACTTCTGAGCAATGTGAAGCTGAGATGTGTAATGCCATACAAGACAAACATTTGCTTTCATAAAATCTGTAGGCAAAACTTTTTTTCTCCTGTTAGCACTTCAGCTACTAACATTGCAACTTCTGATTTTTAGTATCAACTGCAGTTTTTCTCCTGCTTGTGTGTTCATGATTTCTCCTTGGCTGATATTAGCACTGCCCCTCTAATCAGGCATTGCAGTCAACTAGAAAATGGGATTGGAAAGGGGTCATAACATGTAGGCTTTTATGAAAGAAAAGAATGACTCTGAAGGACTGACCGCAAGGCTGTGGGTGGCTGCATCCGTTTGTATCATTATTGAGAGACAAGTATCCAGAGGTTTCAGGGGAAAAAAAAGAATCAGGAAGAAAGAGGAAATTCAATACATTCAGAAGATCTGCTAAGCTCTCAAAAATTGTAAAGGAATGATCCTACAAAAAGGCAATAAAAGGAAAATGAGAATAATTGGGGATTTTTAGTGTACCCAGTGATTTTGCTTATAAAACATTTGCTTTTAGACAATTTTGGTATACATTTTTCTTTATGATATGCAAAGAGTTTTTGTCGGCCTCTGAAGGCTTTTTATTGCCAGATCAGGATTTTCTTTATTCTTTCTATGGTTGCATGGTCTTTAAGGAAAGACTGAAGATTCTGTTCTGACATCATATTTTTCTCTGGGGCCCTGTTGTCTGAAATCTCAAAGGAAGCCCCTCTCCCATGTGTTGAACTTAAGAGTTCTGTGAATGGGCACAAACAGACAAATAATTTGTGCTCTTCACTTAAAATGTTTTCCCTTTCCTAGTAACTAAACAATGTTTTCCTGTTGGTCATTCAGCCTAAGTAAGAAGAATCCATGGATCACGATCCCCGGTCTTACATGGTGTTTTTAATGCACGAGAATGAAAAAGATACTACAAATCTGGAAACCTAAGTATTTAATGACTGAATGACCTAACCAAAAATGTTTTACTGCTGAGGTCATCTACAAGTTTTATCACGTGAGCCTTTGTCAAAATTAATAGGGTGTAAAAACACCCAAGCAAAATGCATGCAGACTTGAGTTCGAGAGTTAAGTAATCTGAGCTATTCTAAAAGTATTTACTCTTTATTAACAGTATTCAAATTAAGACTCCAGGCCCCACAAACAGAGAGGGGATGGATGTCAATGGGCTAAATGAAAAGAGAAAAAAGGAAGCAATTGCTTATGCATTCAAAGCAGAATAAACCAGAGCTATGATACGTAACATGGAAGGGGGTAATGATACTAAAAACAGTTGAGAAGTATGTCAGACATTTCAGAAAGTGAAAAACAAAACAAAATTTCTGTCTGGAACAGAGACTAAGTCAGAGGTCAGAGGGGCTTATGGGTAGAATCTACAGACTGACAGAATTGACCTTATGGGCCAAGGAGAAGGCATTGGTACAGGGAGGATAAAACAAAACAAGCTATAAAGAGCAAGTGCCAAAGGTTTTGGTGTGAAAGTTTAGCCTATCATGAAAGTTAGGAAGGAGCAACAAGATGTCTGAAAAGAAAGGACTGAGTCATGAAAGAAAAAAAGCAAAAGAACTAATGATTGATAATGAAAAGAAAAAAATCATTTGGAAAGCTTTCAACTCAGAAGTACATAAACACTATTTAATTACAGTGAGTAACAGGAAGAAAAATCCCATGACCCTCTTTAAATCCAAAATAAGTTGTAAATCCAAAACATAGGAAGAGGAAAAAAGCATGAACAATATTGTTTCCTAAAGCAATAAAAACTACACACATGAGATACATTGAGTGCAACAACGCATTTGTCTGAATCAATTAAATTTGAATAGGGCATGTTATGCTTTCTATTGAGTGTGAGAGCTAGCTAGCTAGTGCTTTCTTGACTTTCCTTCCTGCTGTACTTGTCTCTTCACACACATGTCCCTGTCACAGAAATTTTGTGTATTGCTGTCATGTCTTCACTTGTTCATGACTGTCTTTGCATCTGTCCAGGTCTATATTTAACTCTGAGTTTCACCCAAAAAAACCAGTTGGCAGCAGAGAGCTGAACTCAGCTCAAAATATGCTTTTTTTTCCACAAACACAAATGCTTGAGATGACACATCCTTTGTGTAGAACAACCCTTGTGAGAATCCACAGTGGGGGGAAGAACACTGCATATGTTTCAGCAGCTAGAAACAGGCAAGTGTTTGATAAATATGCTTTTTAGTGGATGGTTCGTGAGGGAAGTGGTTAGTTGGGCTGCTAATTATAATGACTGTCACTTACACCAGGCTCTTAGACAGAAGACCAATATCTGGGAGTTTATCTCAAGCAGGATACCCTTACAAATTCAAAAAAGCCTAATTTAAAAAATCTTGGGTGCACTGTGAATTGGATGCTGAGGGGGAGTGTCAGTGACTCTTGGCCACAAGGCAGCACACCCATCCCTGTACCAGCAACAGGCGCACAGACATTGGAAACCACACCTGGATGAACAACTCCCACCACATCTCCATCTCCTGCCCTTCTCCATGCTGGGATGAGACATTGTATTTTCAAAGCAGTGATGGAGATTGATGAGGAACTTGGTTAGAGGAAGGTGAGGCAGCTTTAAATAGAAGGTGTAAATACTGAGGGAGAAATTATGTCTAATCAGAAGCCTAGGGGATGTGGAAAGCCTGGTGCACAGACTGTGGGATTCTTTATGTTGGCTTTTTACAAAAAAAAAGAGTCCTTTCTTACTGAGCCCATTCATCCTCAATTACTAGTAAATCTTGATTTTGTAAGGAAAAAGCACAGTTTGAGTCAGAGGCTGCCATGCTGCCTCCTGGAAATGGTCAGGTTTAAAAATATTCCTAGAAGATACTCACCTTGTCTGATCACAAGAGCAAGTGAGATAGCATAAAACACCTTGCAGTCCAGAACTGAATCTAATACAGATTAGCAGAGATCCTGATGCTGTTGTACTGGTTTTGTGCCAATCAAAGCACCTATTTATCTCCAAGAATTTCTTTTACCTGCGTTTTCTAAAGGGCACACTGATTATAAATGGTTAACGAGTAGACTTCTGTAATGAGAATAAGTCTCAGCACAAATTGCCAAGAAAGACAGATGTTTGCTTTCATCTCAGGGGTAATGCTTTTTAATAAATTTTGCCAACTGTTGGTTTTGTTTTTCTGTCAAAACATCCAGCATATTTCTATGTCTATTGCTCTGAGGTGTATTTGTAAAATTAAAAAACCAAAAAGTAAGAAGCTAGACCCATCTCTAAGTATAAACTATGTGAAATAACAGAATATGTTTTGGCATTGTCCTTGATTTCCTCTGTGCCTGAATTATTAAGGTCATTCTCTGACTCTTACAGTGAGGGACAAGAGTAGACCTCAAATTAATCTGTAATATTTCTGAAACTACCTGTGTTCCGAAATGCATGGACTATTTACTTGGAAGTGATCACTTTTGATCATATTGCCCATGAGCCCATCTATTCATGGAAAAGGAAGCTGCATGACAACACTTACTTTGAGAACACTTGTAATTAATTAGGAAGTTCTTCAGACACATGCATGCAGTCAGGTAATCAGCCAAATTTAAAGTGATGGAAACATACTGTTATTCTGGACATTGTCTTAATTTAATTTTAATATCTTTTGTTGCATTATTTTCTTGCTCTACCAGAGGAAGATTTGGGAAGTCAGTTGTGAAAGTGTTGTCTGAGTCTTGAGCTAATCTATTGTTCCAAAATTCATCTGAATCAGTAATTTTGTCTTTCTAAAAAAAACCAAACCTTTAAGTTTGGGGAAGTTTCATTCATTGCCAACATCCACGTATTTGAATTAGTGCAAAGCATTTAGAGGAAAAGAAGAAGACAGTCTCTGAAGATGCTTGTAAGACAATTACTTGAAAGATAGCTCTTTTCTTTTGTGGCTTAGCAAATGCTAATTTTTAGTAATTCTTTGCATGTGTAGAGATGTGTATGCCCTGACAGTGAGCTTCATTTATTTACTTCAGGATTACTTTTTCCTTTGAGCTGAAAAAGCATGCATCAGAAGACAAATAGTTTGCAATGATACACAGGGGAGGGTCTCTAGACCTATTGTTTGTATCTAATGTAATAGTTCATGGAGGTGCCAGTTGGGTAATTTTTTGAAATTACTTCCCAGCAGGTGACAATGCTAATGTGACACATTCTCACAGGTTTCTGTGGACACAGGAGCACTGAAAGAAGAAGAAGAAGGAACAGAGTCTGAAGCCAGTGGAAAACAGAAGAAATCATATTGCCATTCACAACAACAACACAGATTTTGCTTGCTTAGGTGTGTTGTGGACTTAAAACTTTCAGATAAAGCATTTGGGGTCTGATGAGAACTTTCAAGAAGAAATGTTGGCACTGAGCAGTATTGTACCAAGTAAGTCCTCTGAGGTAAATATGAAATCAATGGGGGAGCTGTGTCTCATGAGGCTGGTGGGATTGGCCAACTGTGAAAAGAGGAAATTTTGCTATCCCTCAACACCCACACACTTCCTCATCAGCGCTGAACTTGATAACACGTTCTGTAAAAGACCACTGATTTCCCTGCCCCTTGCTGGCAACAGCATGTGCTCCACACCTGGCACTGAGCTCTGCAGAGCGTATGGAGACATGCTCTGCTCCAGGAATTGTCTTACCAAGCGCCCCTCCCGCCTCACTGCTGCTTGGCAGTGATTGTCTTTGCTGTGGAGTCCTGATGTCTGTCGTGAAAAACTCGAGGAGAAACAGGAAGGAGCCCAGATCTCCTGTTTTGCTGAAAGGGAGACTCTGTGGGAAAACTTAGAGATGATTGTGGTGTCTCTGTGGGGTGGAAAAGGGAGCTTGAAATAGGAAAGGTGAAAATGAAAAAAAAAAGTCCCTTCAGTTATTCTGGAGATAACAGAAAGTACACACAATGATGGGAGAAGTTTGGATTTTCCCATCTAGATCGTGCCCCTTGGCTTTCTCACTCACCCATGCGAAATGCTGTCTGCAGATGTGAAAGGGAAAGGTTGATGGTCCTGGGGGATTAAACAAATGTCTGTCAAGTTTACTTTGGTTGATGTGAGCTAGTTAAGGGCTATACAGGCAGCCTTTGGGCAAGAAAGAGGAAAAGGATCCGGTGGGGTCTTCACAGCACTGGTGCTGAGAGAGCAGAACTGATCTGTGGCTGGTGTCTCTGCAAGGTGCCTGAAAGGCTCCCCAGGGAGGCAGGGTGGGAGTGGAGGTGCAGGTTTCACAGGGCTAAGCACTGCACATCCTGTGGAGCTCGTCCCCTCCGAGAGTTCCTGGCAGTTGCCGCCAGCGGCCGTGTCCCGTTTGCAGCTGGAAGTGCTCAGCGGGCCGAGCCCCCGCCTGGTGCTCGGTGTTGTTCTGCAGGCAGGCACGATAAGGGTGTGAATCACACCATCCCAAAGGCTTGCCATCCGCGTGAGTCACTGTTTTGCTGCCATGTTTTACAGTTCCTTCCTGTTTTGCAGTATCTGGGGGTTTGTTGTCCTTCTGACCTGCCCGCAGCACTTTGAAAACTGCCTGAGGTTCAAATGTAAGAGTTGGCTGTGCGCAGTATGTTTTGTGTCCGAGGAAATCTGACAATTACAAAATGTTTCAAAGAAGAATTAAATGAAAAAAACCTCTTAAATACCACACAGGAATAAATATTTTGAAAGGTCCTTTAGTTGACTGGCTTTTTAATAAATCTTTAAGCCTTTTTGATTTTAAAGTATTTTTCTTCTGCTTTAAGTTGTTTTAAGGTTTTTAAAATTATCCCAAATAAACACTGAAAATTGTTTGAACTGAAAAATCAGTTGCCTTTATTAAAATGTCACTGGCAAGTTTTGACACTACCAAAAAACAACACTTACAAAATTCTACCAATATGGGCCCTGTTTTGAAGTGTGATTTTAACAAAAAAAAAAAAAAAAAACAAACCAAACAAAAAGCCTATTATTATTTCTGTCAAAAGGATCAATCAAAATATTTCTGGGCTATCTCTTTTTATACAGCTGCATTCAAGCAGAGATTGGCGAACACAAAAACTTGCCAGAAACAAATGATGAAAATTCAGAAACGCAAGCATCTAAATTGAAAGTTATCATAATTTTATACATTTTGAAGCAATTATTGGAATGCTTTTCCCATTTTCATTCCATTAAGCTTAAATCTAATGCATTTGACACTTGGCCAGTTACTTAAGGAAAAAAAAATAAGATGGCTAGAATCTAAATTCTTCATGAGACAAATATTGGAGAGTTGCTGATCTGTGAAGAGATTGCATTGTGGATTTTGCAATCAAATCTAAATATTTAGGTAAGGGCAATAGGGTTATGTAGCTCAGAGAGATTAAATAGGAACCAGTGAGAAGATATTTCTGGGTGGTATGTAAGCAAGTCCCCTCTGTTATGCCAGCACTAAAATAGCCTAAGAAATGTATTGGGAAGTATTAAGTTGAAATGAAGCTGTTTTCCCCTCTTATTTAATATGTGCCACAAATGCAACTATTTCTGCAGTGTTATTAAAGATGTTGGTAAAATACACAGGGTTCATGGTAGAGCCACAGGGATGAGTAATGACTTCAAAAACATGTCCCACACTAGGAAACTCAAAATTGTTGGCTTACCAAAGAGGAAGTTAGGAGATGATCTGGTCCCAGAGGGTCAGCACAAATAAAGTGAGCAAGCCTTTGACTATGTCTCTTAAGCCCGGTAGATTAAAATATCACAGGAAACAGAGAATGACAAGTGAAAATTAGAAATAAATCACAGATTTCGGCATCAAGTCTTACTAGCCATTGAAACAATGTTTCAAAAAATGGGGGAGGTTTTTCAGTTGCAAGTTTTGACTTGGAGTTTAGGTATTTAAAAGAGCAAGAAAAACACTTTTGTCAGATAAAAAATAGATCAGAGAAATTTACTGGTCTATGTTATTTAAGAGGTTATCCAGACATCAGGGGTGATCCCTTTTGGCCTTCTACTCTAGAAATTATTGGTCCTTGTTTACCATCATCTTAATTTGGCATTCTTTCCATCAAGAAGGTGTGATGGATGGTGTTGGTGTTGCTGGAGTGTTTATAACGATATATTGCATTTCTTTAAAGAGTGAGGAGGTTGGATTCAACCTTCTGGAAAGAAAAAGAGTATAGGCTGCTCTTGCCTAGGCAGAGATCAGACATCCAAGCACCAGAGGATTGGAGTAGAAGGGCAAATTTCCTAAAGAATCCTGGGAAAAATCTACTGCTGCTCTAAAAGTCAATGGGTCAGCTACAACCAGCCATGGACATGAGGATCTGCCTGCAGAGAGGCAGTGCGCTAGGGAAGAAATTCAACCAACCTTCCTATTTCCAGACTGTCTGAATTATTTGCTGAGAGTTTTCCCAATTAAGAAAGTGAACCGTTCTAATTTTATTTCCATTAAAACTAAGCTCTTCTCACTAAAATTGATTTTTGGTGTTTTTTCAAGGCCCTAATTTTGGATGAGGGTCTAGACAAAAAGCATTAAGACTGACCAAATTAAGATACCCTTGCACCTTTTCTTTGTTTATTTAATCCCCTCAATAGTAATTCAGACTGCTTCTCTACTGTGTAGTGCCCATGTGACATTTTGGAAGGTCTAGAATGTTCAGACTCAAATTGTGGTCATTCTCTTCTCCAAGACAGTTATTAGTGAGAATTATTCGTTGGCCATGTTTACAATGATATTTTGTTAGAGAGACTTTTCAGACTCCCTCGGTGACCTGAGACATCCATACCTGTCTGATCTTCATGTCCCTCAGTGCAGGTTCCCTAATCTTGTCACTCCCACTGTTTTCCTAGCCTCCCCTTTGTCCTCTCTCAAGCAGATGACTCTATATGTCTCAGTTTTTCTTTATCAGCTTTATTTTGTAGTCTTATGATCACCCTCATTCTCTTTCTTCTCTTATGGATCTCCAGTTGTAATGTATGTAATTTATGCATGAAATGTTAGTATATTTCATCCTTCTTAAGACAGGGTGCCTAAAGTTGAGCACAAAAATTATTTGAAGATATATCAGCAGAGTACAAGCAATTTCTCCCTGGGCCTCAAGTTGGCCACCTGATCCTATGTGCCAGGGGGACCTCTTTGGTTTCAAAACCCCTCCCTGCAGATGCCCCCCTGCAGAACTACAATTGCCCAGCACTTCTTACCCTGCATTAGCTTTATTTGATGGCCATTTTTTGTCTAGAATTTTACATTTTTCACCACTGAAAACCAAACCCAGTGTTTCCAGACCTCTTCTTTGATGTACAAAACCTGCTCTAACCTTGCTTTCTAGCACATCTAACCTTGCAGCTCATACAACACTCATGGTGCAATAAATACATTCACTCTTCCATCAGCCAAGTATCTAACAAGAACATTGAATACCTGCCTGATGTAGACCCAAGGAGAGCTTACTTGATACGTACATTCTATTTGACATTTTTGCCACCATTGCTTGAAGTGTGCTTTCTAAAAGTGCTTAGCAACCAGCTAAGAACACTATAATCCAAACCATATTAACCTTAAAAATGGTCATATGGGACTGTGCTTCAAAATTCTTATTTAAATCCAGACCTCTAAAAATTTGAAATGCTTACCAGTGTACACCTAGCATGCTCTTCCTTTATTTCCAGGACCTAATGTCCCCATTTCATGCAAATACCCACTTTTGCTTTGACACTAAGTTTATGCTACCTTCAAACATCTAGAATTATGCAGATTTTTAACTACTGAATGGTACATAGAAAAGACAGAAGTAACAACTCTCTCTGCAACCACTGCTTTTCATTATCTTCATGAAAACCAGGTGATGATTTTGGTTCCTTAGGAAAACTTTCATAAAGGGAATAGTTTGGATGGGAGCTTAACACAAACACAATAAAAACCCACAGTGTTCTAGTAATAATACTATGCATTTATAAAATTATTTTCTTTAAGACCTTCTACAGATCTTCCATAGTAATTGTATTTAAATATGCCTAAACAGATAGGGGAGAAAGAGTGATCCATCATAACTTAGAATGAGGTGGAAAGATCCAAAGGTGAGAATTGCAATAGGAAAACTCTTTTAAATCTTTCATGAATGGTATTCCATGCGTCCTGAATTGTACATTGATATCTTGGGAGACTAATAATAACAATCTGTATCAGTTGCAGTGTCATTAGCTGCAAATGCAACTGATAGAAGGAGGAGAATGAGTAGTTCCCTGTGGGAGCAGCAAAAGCATAAACTGTGGGATGCACTCATCGCCCTAGGGAAACTGTTGTTATCTGCTTTCCACACATCAAGAATAATGGGGCTGTGAATTAGGTGGAAAAAGATGGTTACCATCCTCCTAAAGTGTAAGACCTCCTGCTGCTTGTCCTCGTTGTACCTTCACAAAGCTTGTATTCTATTCCCATTGTATTCTATTCCCATGGAGGGTCCCAAAAACTACATATCATCCTACTGCACAACTCACTCCTTGCTTGAGGTCCCAAATGCTCTACTCCTGTTATGTAGTTCTATCCATATGAGGAGTGCAGTCTGGTTGCTCTAGTAATGGAGCTGGTACCTGGGATTTGGGAACTATAGCATACACACATTAACTTCAAATTACTGCAAACTCTGCACTTTCAGCTGCTGAGGATGAAATTCACATAACAAAACTTGAGGTGCTCTATAAGTCCATTGGTCTTGCTTTGCACTTCTGAGATCAGCTCAGTATCTCTAAGTTTTGCACAGTTCAGTCACACTTTTCCTTCAAGGCTGGCATTCACTCTCATCAACTAGTTTATGAATCTGAGAATGCAGGTCTTTCACTGGCCCCTGGTGCTTGTCACAATCTGAAATTTATGGATTTGCAAACCATTTGCCCTGACTTCCTCTGTTTTCTTTTCCATCAAAGTCCAAGCCATGGTCTGAGAAACTACCTACGTTCAGCAAAGCAGGATATTTAGAGGTATTCAGCCTTTGCTCTGAGAAACATGTGGCTGAACAGGCTTCATTATTCCCCTGCAGTGTTAGCTAAGTGTTAAACAGCAGGTAAATGCCTCTGCATGTCTTCAGAGAAGCTCTGTGGAAAGGCCAAATAGCTTTACTGACAGCAGCAGCATCAAACTGTGTTTTCAACCTGTGTATATTTGGCCTCCCCTTTCGGACCCCTTTCCTCTGAAGTTTTCCCGTATGGACTCTTATATTCTACAGCAGATTAAGCTCAGTATTTCTCCTTTGGAGGAGAGGGGCTGCCTCAGCTGAAGGATTTATCTTTACATTTCCAAGAAGAGAGAACTTCACTTTAATTTTCAGTATCCTGCTGATGTTAGACCAAGAGCTTGATCAGTAAGTGGCTTATTGAGATAAAAGTAAAATAAAGATATAATACATTACAGGTCCTGTCCAAAGAACGATCAATATTTCAGCCCAAACACCTTTTCTGCTGATCATCAGTGTAGAAAAGTATTATATCCTTGCATCAAAAAAATCAATATTGTACCTTTCTGTGCAAACAACAGCAAAAATCACAAGTGTTTTTGCTTTATCTGTGATTGTCAGAAAGGAAGCCTCAAACAGGATGCAATCAGACAGTTCATAAAATGGGCATGGTTGTCTCACCGGAACAGTTACAGAGAGCTGAACTTACAATTGTTGCTAAAACTTTGCCCAAATATATTCATGTATGCTTAGTCTGGGGCTTTGGCAGGAAGCTTTAATGCAGAAACAGCGTGCCCTTCCGTCCTCCATGTGTTTGAAAGCTCTTTCGGTGTGAGTCATCGGAATCCTGTGGTTTGTGTATCCTGAGAGGAGAAGAGTTCTCTGAAAAAAAAAAAGAAAAAGCAGCAGTTTGGAAATAAAATGATAAGGAAGTTTGTTATTTCATAGGAAATGTCTACTAATGACTTTTTTTCCCTAATTTCTCCTACTGGCTTAGTGTCATGTGTGGACATCTTGTGAGTGTACACAGTCCTCCCTAGTGTGGCTTCAGAGACAAGTGTCTCTTTGCAGAAGTGCTACTGATTGACAGAAGGGGGTTCTGCTTATGGGCTGAAAAATAAAGATTTAGAAAACTACACTCCTGAATGATGGTCTAATTCCTGAACTGATGTGCAGATCAGTGTGCCACTGTGTGACGCTCTTCAGTAGCTGCCAAGGTGTATCTTATCTTACAATATCTGATGGGAAAGGTGTTCATTGTTATGACCTCTGTTAGTGCCTCAGTGACACACAACAGACTACACCAAACATGTTTCCCCAAGGTGACGTGGATTTCTTGTTAAGCTTTCTCAAGATGGTTCTAAGCAATTTTGTTTGTCTTTATATCCTCCTAAAATCAGTGCCCTGTCATTGTGTTGTATTGTTGTGACAGAAAACATTAACCAAATGCTCAAATGTGATGAAGAATTAAAAATGTGGGTCTTTTCCAATCTCCTGTTATGCCCAGAGTGAGGTTGTCACCATGCGGGATCTCCAACCTTTTACAAAACTATTTCACAGAAGAGCTTTAAGAGAATGCTCTCACTGGCACATTTGGGATGTATTTGCCTGATGGGGTCATTGAAGCAACAGGAGTACCCTTGAGAAAACTCTTCTCTTCCTGGATGAATGAAAAATAACCCTATAAAACTCATCATTGGTGTCTAGTTTAGCAATCTTGTGAAGCTGAACCTGAACAACATGTAGGAGAACTGTGGTTTGTGAGTTTACTTAGAAAAATGAAGGTCTCATAACCTTTCCAAAGATCTTTAATCCCACAGGACGCCTTCTAATAATAACAATTTAGAGAAAATCCAAATTCTAGGAAGCATCTGGAACACATGGAAGGCACGTATGATATTTGAAGAATGATTTACAGAGTCTGTAGGCTGAACTTGAACTGATGCCCTTAGTATTCTTTTTCTGTATCTAAAAGGGTCATTTATGAATAGCAGTCAAGTTGCTGTTTTACTGGAGAATGTGTGCATGCCACCTCTCATCCCCCACCCCAGCACACAGGCTCACTAGCCTCAACAAAATCTCTGTGTAGGATCTGATGACCACAGCCATGTTGCAGTGGTATGGGCTGCAGCTGTAAAGGTATTTAGACAAAAGCAACCAAGACCATGGCATTTAAATGGCCACTGTGCCATATTTACTAAGTAGGAGCCTCTTACTGCGTGAGTAAGATCAATAGTCTACCCAGTGTAGTAAAGTGTGTTGTAGCTTGAAGTAGTAACTGCTTTTCTTTGTGTTCTGTGCCTCAGATGAAGCTTATTCTCCCCACAACCTTTATCTTGACAGCCACTTTATCAATAGCAATAAATATGCACATCACTTCTAGAAAATATGATTAAAGATTCGGGGTTATAAATGGCTGCCAAATCTTTTTATGTCTACAGGACATCAATGAGGTCAGTCTCAAGTAAAGTAAAATATAATTTATGTGAACATCTGGGTGACATCCAAAGTCTTTGGTTAAATAGAATTACATGAAGAGGAGAGTTGCAGCCAGTAAAATACTGGTAATTCCAAAGTTAGGTACAGTCAGTGAAATTCTTCTTAGATGAGGTAAAAACAACAAACTACCCTTTAATTTTCATTTGGGCAGTGTTTAATTCCAAACCCAGCAATTTAGAGAAGCGAAACTTAAAAGATGGGTGATCTGGAAAAAGGCAAAAACTTGCATGAAGCATTACTCAGGAGAATGCAAATGAGCTCTGTTTAACCCAGGACCCTGTGTAAGGGATTCCATTACAGAGGACAGAACAGTTATTTACAGGATATTGATTAATTCTTAAATTTGATAGGGACTCTGCACAAAACTCCCAAGACATACAGAAAACCAGTCATGTGCTCTGTTGGTCTTCTTCAGAAACCTTAGAAAATATAACTCCTGATTTTCCACACAGAGACTGATGTACTCAAAATGTACATCAACATTTGCAGTGGCTTAGTTGTTTATTGTTCTTCCAAACACATGTAAGACTCACTTTTGCAATCTTATTGACCGTTTGGAAATCTTGTGCCAACATTAATCATCTGCATCACGTACACTGGGGAGGAATTTGGCATGAATGGTTTTCAAGTTATTGTAGGTTTTAGAGTAATTTCAAATTTTAAGTTAAATAGCAGCTCTAGAAAATATAGGATGTGTTTATAAACAACAGTGTCTGATCTTGTCGTTTTATTGCTATACAATTAATTCTAAATCACAAATCACAGAGTTCCTTCCCATTTTGCTTAAAGTATTTTCCTACTTTCTCTTTCCAGTATTGAGTGAAGTCAGGAGAGAAGCCTTCACCACTACATGGGATTTGTTTCATTGTAGGAAATTAATTAGCAGAATGTCTCAGAAGAATTAGAAAACCTGTTTTTGTGCTGATATGAGTGTGTAGATATGTTTGATTCAAGTTCAATAAGTATCACAGTAAGTCATGGCATTTTATCAAACACATGGGGTTGACAGTCTCAAAAATTAATGAGAACTACTCAACGTCTGGACCACTCCAAACATCTGACATGTGTTGGTGGGGTCCTTTTTTCCACACCTCCACTAGACTGACATTTTTACAGCTCCTTATTCCACTCAGAAATAATGTTCATGGAGGATACACTTCTCTTCTGTAGGTTTCCTCAAAGTGGAAAACTGTAGAACACAAGTTACAGACATCATGTGTATTGCTGAAAGGAGGCAAATGAGATTTGACACCAAGCTCTCTCTCTCTCCTTACAAGCAACATAACAAATAGAAAAAGTATGTGTATGAATGGCATGATTACACGTGCCTTCTGTTGTTAACAAAGTGGTGCAACCCACCGTTTAGGGTTTTTATTGGTAGCAGGTGAAAGCCTGCCTATAAATTGCCAGCTGATGCAGAGTTCCTGGAGATATCTTGTGCTTAGAAGGAGTTTAAAAGGACAATACACTATGTTTTATGGTAGTTATGGTGTACTCACTTTTATATACAACATGCTATGTCCCGTTTCTTTTGGAAGATTTCCTTCATATGAGATTATATTCCTACCAATAAAGATGCTTTTCTCAACATGCCTTGCAGATGATAAGTTTTGCTGAAAACAAAATTTCTTATGTTTTTAAAAATTAACTCCGGGTAGGAACATGAAAATCCTATTAATTTTGAAACAAGCCCAACCACAGTGGATTTCCTACAGGCCATATGTATTTATACATGTGGTTGCCTGCTACAAGCAGTGTCTGATGCTCCTGTAAATAACCAAAGCAAAACTTCAATGAAAAATTTTTTCAGCCTTTGCTGAAATCCTTCTAACCAGTTTCCACAGCAGAACATATCCCTCCTTTCCTCCAAATGAACTGTTTCTCCAGGCTTCCCATCAGCTTTCCCAAAGCACCGATTTTCCTCAGTAAAAGGCCATCTCCAACTTGTTCATTTGTGCGTTGGACAGGGCAAGGGTAGAGCTTGCAGTTGGCATAACACATGCAATACCCAGAAAGATGAGCAGAGACAGCCCCAAGTGCACTCTGTAATGGAGAAAGGAAGCAAGGATTCTCAGCAAAGGGCAATCAAAGTATGAGGAGCAAAACCAAGTCAAGACACTTAGTGTGAAGGTGAGTAAAGAGTTAAGTTTCCAATTTCGCCCTGGGTGTCTGAGTGGAAATCAGTTTGCTTTATGATTAAGAATATTCTTTTCAGGTGTCTGTGAGAGGAATGTGAAATTCAGCAATAGAAAGATGAATCAGAGTCTGTTGCGGTTAGTTTGTAAATTCCCAGTGTGTAGCGTAAGATAACAATGCCCCGAGCCCTGAGTTCCTCCACTTTGAGGAAGCCCAAAAACAGCACCAAGGCAAGCTATTTCTGCACATATGGATGTACATGCCTTGAAATCATGGAGAAAATTCCCTGTAAAGCAGGGTTTGAAAGGCTTTGTGGGAGAGCAAATGGGTCACAGAGAACTTATTATACAGCCTGGTAACTATGGAAGTGCCTTGTTGTGGGTTATTTGCTACATGACAGTGGAATTTTGTGAAAGACAGTTCTTGTGAATAAGAAGCGTGAAAGATATCTACAAGAAGGATTTGAAGTGTATAAAAAGGATTCTGGTGAGATCAGTCACTTGGTTCAAAAATATTTGGCATATGTTCCCGTAATGCCTACATGAAATTCTAAGACTTGCAGTAACACAGTATTTCTATCAATGCTATGTTAATTGGTGCAACACATGACAGAGCACATCTTAGTAGGTTTAAAATCTTGTCACAAATTTAGGTGTTAGAGACCACAATGCCTAGAGACTTGTAAAATACAGATGATTTCCATCAAGATAATGTCAGACACAGAGACACTCAAGGGAAAATAGCATAAAAGGAATAGTGCATTAAAGATATTTCAGGAGGGTAGTACAATAAATGAGATTAGGAAAGCTACCTGCAGTGTGCTAGATTAATAAGCACTGACTGTTTTCTCTTATGTTAATTTAAAAATTGTAAAATTTCTTCTTTTCTGTTGTGCCCTGAAGTATTAAGTTTTACAGCGTTTACAAGGAATCTTGACTTAAAAGTTCAATAAACATTAAACTTTCTATATTCTTGAATCTCCTTGGCCTCAAATTTTGCTATTTCTTCTGCCTTACAGTCTCCTTATTTCCAGTGAGAAATTCCCCCAGGCAAAGAAGTAAGACTTTGAGGTTGGGAGTGGGTGATAGGTTGAGAAGAATTATTTCGGTATCTAAAGGGGGAACTAGAGGTCACTTACATAACATGTCCTGTCTCTTGAATCCAGGCTACAAGTTTTTTGTACATTTTAACCTGAAAGTTGTTAGCAACCAGAGTTTGCATCTCTGAGCTGCCCAGGACCAAACTCAGTGAGAAGTGGGATCTTTTCCATGCATTTCACATTCCACCTAAGCCCATAAATGGGGCCTATCTGCTTTATTGTGGGATCCTCATTTAGAAGCTGCACTCAAACCACACTGGAACATGTGCTGTTGCACACGTGCATGTTGTTATGGGCCAGCCAGGTACTCTTTATTTTCCTAGAACTGTATTCAACTAGACTTGTTTTGAGGCAGCATTTTCATTTAAGTGGTGGAGGTACTAGAAAAATAAGCTATTATAATATTCCTCTGTTCATGACTGAAATGTTGTGTCCTCTGCCTTTGGTCTGAAGCTGGGTAAAACACGTTGCACTCTTTTTTACCCAATGCATTGGATTTGCTCTTGGCAGTGTTTACTTGCACAAATCCTCAAATAGCCATATAACAAAGAGTCTTTTGTTTGATACCACACTCTACTTTCTCATCTGTTCTCGCTTCCAATGCCAGCTTGTCTATATCTATATTGATATGATAATTTCTACTGACCTAACAAGATACTGTCTGCCTGGCAGCAACATGAGGCAACAAAATTCCGTCCCTTATGCAGCTACATTTAACCTGCTCAGCAAGGGAAAAGAGGACGTTTGTTTGAAATGCAGAAGCACACGTCTGTGGTGGAGGCTGTGTGACTCTTCAGTGGAAACCTGAAGTACATTCAGAGCCTGTGGCACACTTATGGCGCTTGAAGTCAGGGACACACAGCAGAATCAGTTATCACCTCTTCAGGACATGGATCCCTGCTTTTGGGTGTGACAAAAAAATTTCAATCATAATCAGAAAAGTTATTCCAGGCTAGGGCTGGGTGATTAATTCTCTTTTGTTATGCTGACTGAACAGGAAGAACTGCTGACTGAACAAGGAATAGAAATTAAATAAAGTCTGACTGAAACAGAACTACTTTCTGCAAAGGAAGCCAAGAACTAACTCAGATTTATTTGGGTTTTTTCTAAAACCAAATATTTTGCATATTTCTACTATGCATACTACGGTTCTTTTTTTGTCCCTTCCTATTAAATTAAGTCCCATTTTCAAATTAAAAAAGAAACAAAAACAAACAAAAAACCAAAACCAAACCAAAACCAACCCAAACCAACAAATCAAAAAAACCAACCAAACAAAAAAAACAACTGAAAAAACCCTACAAAAAACCCCGCAAAAACCCCACCACACAAAAAGCGAAACAAAAAACCCAAGCATGCTAAAAAGCAAACTGTGGTGAAGTTTTAAAAATCTTCCTGTGTTCTGTTCTTAGAGAAGTTTTAATGAATAAGTGCATGATTTATGAATAGCTTTCCACCCTGTGTTACTTCTTTTTCCAGTGAAGTAATAAATTATTTAACTGTTTTGTCCAGCTCTGTTCCAGCCACTTGCTTGTCACATGCAAAACTGAAAGACACTTCAGTATTATCTGTGGTGCTTTGTTCCTTGGATGTGGTGCGCAGCAAGGAAAGAGAAACCATCTTACTTGAAGAGCTATGTGTCAGTTGCTATTAATTTCCAAAAGCGCAGCTTAAGCCTATCCATGAAGCCAGTCTTAACTGTACTATTCCCAGATCAATAAGCAGTGTTACTGCTGCACAGTACTTCAGAGGATGCTCAGGCGGTCTGCTGATCTTCAGGGAAACCCCTAGATTTCCTTCCTTATTATTCATGGGGATTTCCCAGTCTGCTACAGAAAAACAAGGATCAAAGTGTTTTACGTGTTGCCTCATGTCTCCAGATTCTTCATCTCACTTAAATGCCTAAGGAAGTGAGTGGCCATAAATAGAATTTTTGAAACACTAGAAGTTGGAGCAACACAAGCATATTTTACAAACTGTTTTATACCTTAAAGTTTTGGAGGTCTTTTTCATACTACAGGGAACACTGGGGAGCAAAAGAAAGTAAATCTGTAGTTTTATAATGATACTGTTTTTTGTTTTTTGTTTTTTTTTTTTTTTTTTAAATTAGCAAAGTAGGAGAGACACAACAGAGCCAGGAAGACATCTTATAGCGAAATGAATTAGAGACAGGCCCATGTGCAGTCTTTGAGATCTGTCTGTGTGATCAGCCTGTTTAATTACAAAGTGTTCCATAACACAAATTGTTCAAACAAACAGGGCATTGGGCTATAGAGTTGATTTCTTGTGGATTTCCTGTGTTGCTTGTCAAATCCAGCAGGAGAGCAGCCCAGGCTATTCCCACTGACACGTGCAGTGTGGTGGCCCTGCCTCCTACAGCTCACCAAGCTGGTTAAATAAGTGCCACCTTTTATGCAACATACACTTCCCTTAAATGTAGTAGAAAAGAATGTGGTACTCAGAGAAGGCATTTTCACAGGTAGTGGTTGATTGATACCTTGTTTTCCAACAGCAACTGTGGAAACTGTGACTTTCAGTCACTGCCTAGAGACACCACATGTGCTAGGTAAAAAAAGACTCAGACACAAACCTTGCCAGAACATACCCTGCATACCATTAACCAGTCCTTGACAGCTCTGAATCTCCATTTACCTGTTGAACCTTGTATTTGAGACAGGTATTAATGATAGTGAGGGTAAACAAATATTTAAATATTTAAATTAATTTGTGTTATGGTGCCATTACAGTCCATTGGAGATAGGAACTCCTTTTAGCTGTAAAAATTATTTGCTTATGTGTTTAGACCAAATGTGAAATCATGATGAAAGAAGTTAATTTCCCACCAAATTCTGATGCAAGTAGGACTGACCACATCTCTGTCTAGCAATATAGTGGTTTTACTCCCTGCTAATTTCAAACTGTGAGTTTTTCTTGATGGATGTCATAGAATTTTGGAATCAAGTTAAAGGACGAGAAACCTGTGTGTCTACACAACTGATCATAGTGTTCAGTTTTTCAGCAGTACAGGGATGGTTGCAGTTCGTCTGCATGTGTGCAAAACCCGCCTTGTTTGTTCTTAACTAACACACGTGTGCCTGTAATCACACCTAGCTTTTTAAAACATGAGGAATATAAAAATGAAAGAAAAGTAACAACTTTCACAGTAGATGAAAATCTGTCATCATAAGGGGTGAAATTTACTGCTATCTGCTGAAATATAGTGAATAAAATTTCAGAAAAGCAATGCTCATATTTAGGAATAAAAATAGCAAATATTAAATAACTATGTTTTTGTATATTTTGAGAATAATGGGCCAAGTAAACCTTAGTAAGTGAGATTTTAATGGAGTTGATCATAGGCTTCATGACCATTTTCCTTTTAAATTTGAGTCTGTTGAGTTCTACATGAAAAACCAAAAAAATTACAGCTCTGTGGTAAAGAATTAGTGGAATTACACAGGAGCTAATTGTATATATCTGAGGAATGTGAGGGCTTGGACTGCTTAGGACAGAGATGCCTAAGAAATCTAGCTGCACAGCATGTTCCCAGGCTGTGGAGAGATGCTGGAATAAGCCGCCTCCACCCATAAGTGCCGCAGGAGCAGAAGGCTCTCTGCTTTGTTTCACTTCTCTTCCCAACAGAAGAGAAGACTCCCACCTAGACTCCCAGCGCTCTGTGTTGATAAAGAAATGGGGCTGCAGAGCTGCCTCCCTGGTGGCCCCCTCTCAGGCTACTGCAGCGGACAGCAGTGATATTGCCAGACTCACGTGCTGCAAGGGGGACTGAAGCTGGGAAAGAACCTCTCTCTTGCTCTAATGGTTGCTGCTCTGTCCAAAAATGAACATAGGAAATACAGTGCTCATGTCAGATTTAGCTGTGAAATATGCATTCAGATGTCATTTGAACCGTCCAATTTCATAAATTATCAAAACAAACTTCACTTCTTTTGGATAACAGAGGTGGTAAGAAAACTATAATCCTTAAGACAAACCCTTCAGCGTGGCCAGATAGGACAGTAATGCAAAACTTAAGAAAGTAAAGCTGCCCAGCTGCCTGATTTGCTGAAGGGTGAACACTGAAATCGTTACAGCATTGTACCTAATTTATTGGAAAGATGGGCTCTGATATGCTTCATTTGCTGTCATCGAGCTTGATTGCTTTACAGTTGATCTCGATGAAGGATGTACCTACAATTTTACAATTTTGGCAACTTTTCCAGTCGCCTTTTGTCCTGTCCTACCGTGGGGGGGTGCGGGGGAGGGAAGGGTAAAAGTTTAAGGGGTTGGGACACAATGTGCTTTTTCCAAATGACAACGCTAGATGGTGTCCCTGCACTTCCCAAAAAACCCACATAGCCTAGCCTCAGCTTGTGAATCTCAGAAACAGTGAAAACAGTGGAGTGATATGATACGATATGATGTCATGTATTACGTGTGCATGTGTCTCTGTGTTTTAACCCTCACACACTATTTATGTGCTTAGTTAATGATATGTGAAGCCATTTTCTCTGTTAGTCCCTGATAATAACTATTTTAAGCACATGCATGCTTCTTTCCTGTTTTCCCCAAACACCCACACAGAACCAGAGGACAGTTAATTTGAGGATGTTAATGATAATTCCAGAAGACAGGACAGATGTTAGTGGTTCTGGTCCCAATCAAGTGAATGCTCTCTGTTTAAGGGGCAGCTGTCCTAATTCAAGTTACCTTGAATTCCAGTCTAGTGTTTGCGTGCATGTGTCTCTGCCAGACTGACACTTGCACGTCCACAGATGTTTCTCTAATAAAATGTTTTCTACACACTGTACTGAATCTAAAACACTAAAGATTTGACTCTCTGTTCTCTCAGAGAACCACACAGAACTTCATTTGTGAGAGAAAAATTCAGTCTGAAAACTTAGATATGAAGGGCTTTTCACCTTTGTTTTATAGTGCTTTAGGTGTTTTGGGGGTATTTTAGGATTTTTACGAGGAGCATGGAAATTGCAGGAAATCACAAAGATTGCAGTGTGATCAAATGAGGAATAGACATACTAAATGCCTCCTGCAGCACCCTGCAAGCTCTTCATCCAAGGCTGGATCACCTCAGCTAAGCTGGATCTTGCAGCTAGTCTGGTTTATTTGTCCAGGGAACTCTCTGCTGCTTGCAAATCCCTGAAGGAACTGATGGGAAGAGAGTGACAGAGACTAAAGCACAGATAGGTCCTGGACAGTGTCTTGCTATGAGCAATACAGAGCAGATGACACATCTCCTCTAGCTTCTCTGTAGCTGTGTTGTAGTGTCCTTCCCTGACAGTGCAGTGGTGTGGCAGGGGGACAGCCTTGGAGGCAAAGCCAGAATTGTGCTTCCAGTGCCCAGGATAAACAGCAGCCAGTGGTTGAACTGGGTGTGTTTTGGTTCAGTTTCAGTGCATGGTTGGCACTGTCAGGCATGCTGAGGGCTCCCTCCCCACTTGCCACACACCTGGGCCATACGAGCTCTTTGCATGCCTGTGCCAGGAGCTTCAGAGCATGGTTAATTCTTCTCCTGCTTGTGGTCAAACAGTGAGCCCTGCTGAGGCCAGGGCTGGTGCCATCTGATTTCAACCCTCCTGCTGTTCATACAGCCTTGCACTTGATGCTCTGGGGTCAAACTTCCTTCATGAGGGTTACTTGAATGAGATGATTGTTCTGGACCTCAAGGGGACATGAAGTAACTGCTGCATGGAGAGGATGCTAACAAGCTGTGCAGATACTTCCCCTGGCAGCATTCCAGGCTGATATTAGCAAATACCACCCATTTTTTTCTCTCTGGTTAAGGACATGGTGAGTGTTAGGGTTAGGTTTTTGGGAAGATAGAAAGAGTGAATCTGGGTCATTCACTTTTGTTTTAGAAGGTGGAGTCAGATTAAGGTTGCGAAAGCAACATGATTTGCTCACAGTATATTTAGGAATAGAAGGTGCTGATGTTTTAGAGGATGGTCACCAATGTATTGGTAAAGACTGGCAGCTGCCTTAGGGAAAGAGAAGGCATGAATGAAGAGCAGGCTTCATTTATGAGCAGCTGTCTGTTTCCTTGTTGCCCTTTTTCCAACTGAATAGGTAAACTCTAGGGCTGGGACTACAGCCTGTGTTACTAAAGTACTCTGAAAAGTAGAAGTAACCCTAATTCAGTACTATTTTTAGTTAAGAACATTGATCAGTGTCAGACCTGGGCTAAAATAGCTCACAATGAGTGAACTATTTCTTCTTTGAAAGGGAATGCCATGGGGAGATGCAAGAAAGGACTGGCATGTCTGTGAAATTGATCTCTGTTGTGCTGAAAATTTCCCTACATATGTCCCTGACAACCTTCAAAAATACAATTCTAAGCCTTAGTAGTTGAAACTAACTTTACTTCTTATCTTTCAAGCTCTTGGCATGTTCTTGGTGCTTCTGTACAGGTCCACAAAGACACAATTGTGAGCCATGGACAAATCAAAATAATGAGTGAAATGTTTCTAGTCGTACATTTCTGCAGAAAGAGATTATCTCCTTATTTTGTTGAGTGAAGCACATGTAAGTAGGATTCACAGGAATTTTCTCTCTCTTTAGTCCCCATTGCCACAGGTTTGTCTTATCCATGTGTGTCTTAACAACAGAGGACAGATGTATACTCTGAAAATTCACCAAAGACCTATTGGGATGTGTGTCTGTGTGTCTGTGTGTCTAAGTACAGCCATGCAAAAAGCAGTGGCCTGTTTAAAGGCCTGAAAGGCCCTGCCATCTGGATTGCCAAAAGTTAGACAAACAAGGAAAGGAATAAAATAGAAATACCAAGCGCTCTGCAATTGTTATATTGAATGCTCAAATGGAAAAAGCCAGCTGGGATAAGGCAATGTTGTGTAGAAAACAGGGTTGCAACTTGACTTTTGCTGTCAAGTCTGTGTGACTTTACAAGAAATAAATAAAATATTTACAGGTATAGCTGGTTAGATAGAGATGTAGATAGAGTGCCAGATACTGCCCATCAATGCCCAGTGAAAAGATAAGAGACAACGCACACAAAGTAAAATAAAGGCAATTCTACTTAAACACAATTACTATTTTTTGCACCACAAAGGTAATTCAGCACAAGAGTTTTCATTCTAGGAAATATTTTAAAAAACTGAGTGGAAACAGGCTTAGACAACCTGGTTGACCTCATTTTTGGCAGAGAACTGAACTAGGTAATTTCCAGAGGTGCTTCCAACCACAGCCATTCTGTCATTCTGGGAAGTAATTTTTCATATAGAATAATTTCTATTATTTTAGATTAATCACAGCAACAAAAAACCAAGAATGCTCAATACACTAACAGTAAACTGTCAAGGGAATTGAGGACCTTAGAAATTTAAAAATCTATGACTGAGATTTTAAGACCAATGTGTCAGAAGTCTGTCTTGAGACCTCACGATATGACCTATCTGGGTCTATATTAATTTGCAAATCTGTCTTTTTGGTCCTTGGCTTATTTTGGAAACTTGATCACTTAGCTTGTTTTGAAAAACATACTTCAAAACTCCTGTTTTCCTGGAGTTGCACGGAAAGTGAGCTTTGCAATGAAATTCCATTCTGAGCTATTGAGCACTTTTTTGAAAGCAGGCATGCTTTCATGGCTTGGTGTGGTACCAACATGCATAAACTGCTACTTGATTCAGCATTAACTCTGGCAGAAACCATTTATCTTTACAGTACTTTATCACCTGGTGTAGTCATAAAGCTTAAAATTATTAGCTTATTGTTTTAGGCTTTGTGATTTTTTTCAGAAGAGCACTAAGAGCCACAAACTTAGTCAAAAGGGTCAGACTTACTGTATTTCAATGTTTTTTTCTAGAATTGTTTTCTTAGAAGGAAAACAAACTGACTCCTTAATTTCATTTTTCATTAAAACATCAATGATGTCCACTCAGCACAATAGTAATGCTTGTAATTATAGTATTACAGGGCGCAGGAGTACTTTCCCGTATAGACTTATGTCATTGTGAGACTCATCAAGAGCTCTGTGCAATGATGAGTTCTGAGGGGTTTTTTGGTTTGGTTTTGGTTTGGGTTTTTTGCTTTTGTTTTTTATGATTAGAAGTATTACATTTGAAAAGGACCCCCGCTTCACTGCCATGGGATATGCACTTAGCACTGTCTGTATCAATGACATTATACCTTAAACAAAAAATGCGTTGTGTTGCTTGGTTCTCGTCCCAGCGAGGGAGGTCTGGCCCCTGTTGGCAATCGTGTCCTCAGCGAGTGCCTTTGTCAAACACTGCAGGTGAGCTCCTGGCCCACACCCCTGGAGAGACATGGGCCAGCAGTGCCTGCACCATGGGAGCAGGGAGGAGGCTGTTGCCACCTCTTTCCTCATGTTGGAGGAGGCTGTTACCTCCTCTTTCCTCACAAGTCTTTCAAATCTTCCACACTCAGATAACTTCTTGAGTTTTTTTCTGTGGGGAGGACCTTGCCTAGTAGATATGTTAAAACTAGCTACGTACAAGCCACAGAGATCAGTATGTGCCATTGGTTTCCTAGTTTCTGAGCTCATAATCCATGGCATATCACTGATTTCTGTCCATTGTCCAGAACATGATTAGCTATTTCTGAAATACACTAGCAAGCAGAAGTGGGTCAGCAATTACAGATTGATGTCAGCAAAATCAAAACGCCTTGTTTTAACAGTGACCCTCCTCTCACTGGGTAGTTGGCCTTCATGCTGTGGCACTTCTGTGAGCCACCTTTTAGTGCCTGGGCAGTAGGATCATGGGGGAATTCAGGAAATGTAAGAGGTTGCTGGGTGTTGTTAATTCAATGAGAATTTCTCTTCATGCTTATGTGAGAGATTTTATTGGACGACACCAGTGTAGGCTCTCAGGATGGAATGCCACAGAGCCAGTCACTGCTGAGGGATTTTGGGATTGCTCCTCTACTTGCTACTTCATTACAGGTCAGGGATACATCCACTGAGGTTGGTGACCTTCATTAGTGGAAACAGCCTGAGAGGATAAACAGGAGTTAAAGGACTTGTGAGACCCATGTGAGTCATCCTGTGCTTAGGCCAGTGGCTAAGGAATTAAAAGACTTAGGAGGAGAGGCTGAGGTCACTCAGTTTGTTCACCTGGAGAGGAGAAGACTGAGGGGTGACAGCATCTCAGTCCACAATTCCTCAAGGGAGACAGCTGAAGGGGAAGGGTTGATCTCTCTCTGGTGACCAGCAATAGGATCTAAGGAAAGAGAGTGAAACAGCATCAGGGGAGTTCAAATTGGGACATTTTTCTGGAAACTTTGGTGCTTGAGTAAACATCTAATATGCATGCTCAATTTAAGCATTTTGCATTCTTTCATTCACTCATTTATTCACTCATTCATTCATTCTTTCATTCACTCATTCATTCATTCCTCATTCATTCAGGCATTCATTCATTCATTCACCCAAAGATGAAGCCAAAGGAGCATCAATGAGGCACAGCTATGTTGAAGCACACAAACTTACTGACATGAACAGTCTCATTGTGTGAGTGCTGCTGTGCTTGAGAAGGGTGGTAGAGCTCCTACTGACTTCCACAGCAGCAGCTTTTACCCCTGAATCCAACTGGATTATCACGTGGACGAAGTTTGGTGCAAACAAAGCCATACTGTACATGACTGCAGTGGCTGTGGCACTGCAGTGCGCCTGAAGTCTGTGTTTATCAGCTTTACCTGCTGAGCACCTGTGTTACCCATGGTGTGGAGGAACCAAGTATTTGCATGGATGCAGATGGGCTTCTGTATCATGGAAATGCTTGATGTGCAAGAAACTTAGCCTCAAGGTACCTACGTGGTCAGCAAGACTGTGCCAAAGGGACACCAGACTGAGAGGTAAAAATATGACACCCCATGTATCAGGATTTACTTAACAATTGAGCACCCATCAAGACACAGGGTTCAGGCTGTTCCTCTTCACACCTGTCTGTCAGTCTGCACTGCAAAAGGAGATCTAAATCTTTCTTAATGGGCTCATGTCCTTAGACTGAAAATGTTTCACAGTTTTTCCACTAATTCAAATTCTCATTAAAAAAGATAATTTCATAATATGGGAATGTTATGGGTGGTTTCTGTCAACATGCTTGTTCTAGGTGGAACCTGACAGAAGTGATATTTATTTTTCTTCAGCAGACCCTCTCCTCAAAGACATTTACTGGGATGAATGTTCCACTGTGTGCGTACACATGACTTTGAGAAATTAGTAAACAGAGCATTCTCTATCTAAATTCTACTTCAGATAATGATGAGGTTAGCAACAAACCCCACTCAGTGTGTCCTACAAAGTTTGTTTCATTGCTCCTTTGCACATCAGGCATTATTTTTACATTTTTGCTAAGGCCACAGGTAAGTTCCATGATGTTTGACTTGGCTGATAATTATTACTATTTTCTATTCATTACCTCGTATGGGAGGGAGCCCTTCTGGCCAGCAAGCCTGTAAAGGCTTCAATGCACATTAATCAGTGGAACATAATTCCTTTTTGCTATCTATGGGACACGAGTGTGCTGAATATTATGGGGAATGCACAAGATAATTTCAGGGATTTACTTTCCAGTATGAGCCTTCTAACAAAAAATTAGACATTAAAATAATCGAGAAATGAAAATTTGTGCATCTTCAGCTCCTGTCAGTCATAAATGCCTCTTATAATTCTATCGCACTAGTTTCCAGGATTAAAAAAATTTCCTTGGACCAACAACTCTTGCAATATTTTGGAGAAGAGGACTGTGCAGTACCAAATTCCTGTTGAAAACCAGGATTGAAATACCATACATGTTGGTTGACAAAGATACTTTAGAAGTCTTGTGAAAAATAAATTTAACTCCCAGATGGGCAAAGTTTATCAGTGAGCAGCACCGAACAGCCCTGCTGTTCATGAGGCACAAAACATTAGCAACCATTGTCAGCCCCTTCTGCTCTTCCCTGTTTCTTTGTATGTTCAGCTCTTGAGTTCAGGCACAGTTCCTGTCTTGCTGTAAAGTAACATTCGACCTAAAGTACTTGAGACAAAACACACTACAATAAAAACTGATGTTCATTTCACAAGGAAAGGCTGAAAGCATTACAGGGAATTCAAGCCCACTTCAAATGTAGTAGTATCTTGAGGATTCGAAGAAGACAGTATCTTGAAGATTTTCCTTAAGCCAAAAATAAGAGTGTCACAAAGACAATATCTCTGTTACAAAGCTACTTATGTGCTGTGCTGAGTTCCTGACACAGAACAGGCAAAGTCAATTTAAATAAACTTTTCTTCTCTTCATTGTCTTTTGGCTTGCAAACTGTAAAAGTAAACTCTAGCATCATTTTAGTGTCTTCTAAGATCTCTGCAGAGTGTCTTCCCATGCCTTTGTGAATGGGATATAAAAGTCTTCAGAAAAGAGAAAGAACATTTTAGAATTAAGAAAAGCATTTTAAACAGAGATCGTGTTTTTTCTCAAGAAATGTAAAATGCTATGCTAAACGTCACTTTGAAAAGACACTTGCTGCTCGTACAGGTTAATCCAACGGAAGGTTCAATGGGATCAGATGGAGGAGCCACCAAGGAATGAGAACAGCAGTGTTTGCTCAAAAGTTGTTTCACACCCTTGGTTTAGAGCCAGAGACATGTGAGGATTTCGCAAGAGATGCAGTAGATACTGTAGTGAATCAACCAGTCCAGCACCTTCTGTTGTTTTGAGGCATAACAATGCATTCTGCAATAATGAAAGGATTAGGAATTGCAGCCCTCCTTGTCTGCTGTTTTCTATCAAAAACTTTATGCATTTCTCCTGCCACAAGAGATCCCATCATTTGGTCTCACACAGCACTAGTTACGATTTAATAACTGTATTTAATTATTTTCTAATTTTTTATTCTCTGCATGGTGGATGATTATTGAGGAACTTACAGAAATGGGCAGTTTTAAAGATCACCTTACATCCCCTCTGTAGAAATAAAACGGTGCAGAAAGCTGCCATTCTCTTGACTTTTGGTCAAGTGTGATTCAAGTCTTGATCAACAGAGGGAGATACAGCATAACTTATCAAGACATTTCTCAGGCCAGTATACTGCCAAGTCTTCCACACAAAACTCAAGGGATTTAGCAAATCTAATTAATTTGGTATTGGTGTTCATAGTTACCATGTCTTGACCAGTCACTGTACATATAATATTACACTCTCAGGACATCAAAGAGCTACTTTGGGTCTCAATGCCAAAGCAATCCTTGCTCTTGTGTATTTTACTTTTTTCAGCATTAGGCATGGAGAGCTGAAGCAGGAGTCTGTGCATGTTGCAATCGAGGACATTGTGAGGAATGGAGCGTCCCTGGCAAGTGAGGTAGGATGCATGCAAAGAGCAATCCTGGGAAACGAGCACTCTGGTTTCCACAGACACTTACCAGCTGCGAGGCCCCCTTGCCCTCAGCAGTCCCACTCCTGCAACTGGAGGCAATCTAGGCCTTAAACAGAGGCATCAATCCACAAGCAGCTTTCTTGCATAATGATGGAAATAAGGTCTCTGAAGTGCCTGCTTTTTAAAGACTTTTGCAAAGATCCCTAATGACCTTTACAGCCTTTTGAGAAGAACAGTACTTTCCTTATTTACTGTGAAATCACAGAATCACAGAACAAATTAGTTTGGGAAGGACCTTTGAGATGATTGAGTCCAAACTCTGACCACCTTGTCAACCATACCATGGCACTAAGTGCCACACCCAGCCTTTTCTTAAACACCTTCAGGGGTGAGTCCCTAGAGATGGTGATCCCACCATGTCCCAGGGCAGCCTATTCCAATGCCCAATCACTCGTCCAACAGAGAGAAGATATAAGAGAAAGAAGGATATTAGATACTTGAGAGTAAAGGTGGACTAGAAAAGAGTAGAAAAGTGAAGAGGGTCTCAATTAGAGAGTTGGCCAAGTAATGACAGTCACACCAATGTGACTACCTCTCGTTTAACTTTCTTCAGCAACTTTGGCACATTTATCCTTCTCTATACATTGTCTCATGCCACTAATGCTTGATGCTCATTGGTTGAGTAACTATAGTTACACATACATGTTAATTACTGATTGGTTGTCACGCTATAAGCATCTTTAGCTAAGGTGTGCCAAATTAGCAATTCCCACAATGTGCTTGGCATCTCGTCTCGTCTCGGCACAATGCTCCTTCTTCCTTTTTGTATACATTCGAGGACCGTACGGGGTCTATCTTGTTCCAAGGAGAGTACATGGTCTTCAAAGTAACTCTGTAATCTGCAGGCCAGGATTGTCCAACTCATGTAGGAGCATATCCTGGCCTTGTTCTGCTAAAAATCCTTCTAAACATCCCCCATTGATTCTAAACTCCTTTTCATGCAAGAAAGAATGCAACAAAGTAAAATGAACACAGCAAAAGTAACAGCGAGAAAGTGAGCTCCTTCTATGAGTAAGATCTTCAACCAGCCAGTGGTTCTGCATTCCTTGAGTATTTGTCAAAAGAATTTTCGACAACAGTGAGTTTCTTCATGTTATTTTGCAGCCGGGAAAGTTTTTTCTGAATGGATTCAGAGTGATCAGAAAGATTCACACTGCACATTCCCTCAAAATCTTCACAGCCATGTCCTTGTGCTAGTAACAAAAAGTCAATGGCTGCTCGATTTTGTAATACAGCATGTTGTACGCTGTCAACATCAGTGGAAAGCTCGTCTAACAGTCTGGAGGTAATGTTAATTTGTTTCCCTGTCCAACATGCTAATAATTTTAACTGAGTGAGGGCTTCAGCAGAAGCAACTTGTGGTGTAAAAAGTGAAGCTAAAATGACAGATGGTCGCTCCCACAACTGAACATCATCTTTACATTCGGGTCCCAATTGATATACACTGCGTCTATTGTACCTAAACTTGTAACTTATGTTAAGCATTTGATGGACAGCAGGGGCAAACAGTGTTAGCTTACCAAAGTAGCATGGTCCTCCTTGTGCTTTTGCAGGTATGGCAGGCCAAGCACCATCTCCACAAAAGAGGAATACTCCTGGCAGCAACATTTTTGCTTTTTCTGTAGTCTTACCATACCATGGAATAGGCCAAATCCAATTGTTGCAGTAACTGGTAGTATTGTAATACCAGAGGGATGCAGGGGCAATCCAAGTACTGTCATTCTTTGGTTTGTGGATTTTAAAATTACCTGAGTCAATGTCTTCCTTGTAAAATCCAAAAACTAAACAGTAATTTCTTGGCATGGGTCTTAAGATGTCAAGCTCCTGAGGTTCTATGCCTGTAACATTCAATCCCTGAGCAATTTTGAATGCTTGAATTCCTAAAGGATTTTTTTGGAGTACAAATACGTTTGCACCAATTGACTTGCACAGATTTGCTATTGATGGTGCAAAGGTCAGTTGCTGTTTGGTTTGAGTGGTCAAGGTATATTTAACTCGTTGTCCAGGACGCACATTTTTTCATGTGGTTTAAAGGGACTCCAATCAAGCAGGTACGAAATGGATTAGAGGGGATATCTGACAATAAGGAAAATTAATCTTGTCCTATTTTGTTGGCCCAGGTCACCCACATGTTTGCTTGTGGTTGGGTAGGAGCCCATGCTGCCTTTGGTGCAGGTATGTTGACTATTCCTATCAGCCCTACAATCAAATTAAGCAACTTCATTATTTTGCAATTTTTGTCCCCAACTGACAAAATGAGCACCACAAGCCAAGAGCTTGTGTTTTCTTTGCAGCTGAAACAACAGTTAAATCTTTAGTCAAGGCCCACCAACAAATGGCTTATTCTCTGCTATCAATACTTTCTGGGATCCATATTTCTGGAAAAAGATGGTTTGTCTTAAGGTTTAAAAGCTCTCTGCAAGTATTTTCAAAAGTAATACTAGCAAAGCTGTTTTGACATTCTAAGCACAAAGCATTATCATTTTGCAAGTGGCTACAATGAATAGCAACACTCTGTCTACAGTTACCACAACTTAATACTATTTCTGCTGGCTCCTTACAATTTGCACAAGCAGTATTCTTAGCCTTACAAAAGGCTCCTTACTTAGCATTAAAATCTTGTGGTCCAAATGGTTGATTTGTTGCTACTGTTAACAGCACATCTTCAATGGATGATGAGATTGGCCCAAGTTCTGCACAGAGTTTGTGGAAGACTGGTTGGAGGTAGCGCTGTCATCTACATTTCCTCCGTTCTTCTGGGGTTGATATGCAGGTCAAACAAATCTGCTAGGAACACATAAAGGCCCTTTACCTGTGGAAACACAAAAATACCCTCGACCAATAAACAACACTGGAGTAGGTCCTTCCCAATTACCTGTAGTCATGTTTTAATAATGAACTTGTAACCCAGAAATGGTTTGGTTTTGACCTTTTTGAATGGCCTGATGATATATAACAATGGGGACCCCTTCTCTTCCTTCTGTCAGGGATAAGAAATTCAATGTAAACAGCACCTTATTTAATCGCTTGTTTACATCAGTTTCTGTTGGTGTTTTTTGCTTTTTCAAATATTCTTTTATCGTACGATAATCTCTTTCAACTACTGCTTGCCCTGTAGGGGAGTGCGGAATTCCTCGAATGTGTTTTACACCCCATGTTGTCATAAATGTAGCAATTTGTTGGCTGCTGTATGCAGGACCATTGTCTGTTTTTATCTCTTCTGACACTCCCATTACAGCAAAAAAAGCTGTCAGGTGTCTTCCTACATGCAGTACTTTTTCACCTACATGCAGTACTTTGTGCAGTGGCCCAAACAAAGTGAGAGTACGTGTCAGTTGTCACATGTGCTTATTCAGATTTTCCAAATTCAGGTGAATATATTACATCCATCTGCCCAATTTGAAGTGCTTTTATTCCTTTTGGGTTACTGTCTAACCCTGTACCAGGCCCATGATGGAGGCATTGAGGACAGGAGCGGACAATGCCTTTTGTATCTGCTACGGGTATATGGTATTTTTGATATAATGATTTTGCATTTTGATGGAACATCTCACGTCTATTTCGGGCTTCTTCGAATTTGTTCACTGGAGGTGTTATTGCCAAGCAACTGGCTGCTTCATCAGCTCAAGCATTGCCTTCACCGAATCCAATGTTCCACTGATGACTTCTGATATGCATTACACAAAACTCACATTTTCTTTGTTGAAGGGTACTGCACAGTTGTATAAACAGTTCATCAAGATGTTGATTTTTTGTTTCTTTTAGTAAAGCATCTTCAATGCTCTGCACTACGCCAACTACATACAACGAGTCTGATACTATGTTTACAAGTATGTCATTCTAATTTCCTAGCGCCCAGCACACTGCTTTCAGTTCCAAAGTTTGGAGGCTGTCTCTTGGTTCTCTGTTGATTACATATTTTCGCCATTGACTGTCAGATTGCCATACAAACACAGCTTTTTTCATTTTTTGTCCTGAATCTGTGAACACAGCTGGCCCCTTGACTGGTCTTTGTGAGCACAGCGGCATTTTGACCTATTGGTAATGTTTTGCGGAGATATAGCCGAGAACTCCACAACTCTGTGAAAGCTGTAAAGCTGGTATGTTTATTACAGCGCTGGACACATGTGGGAATCATTCTCCTAAAATGACATGTGTACCTCTGGGAACTTCATGTCCTTTTTTATCCCATTCTCAAATACATATGCATACAGTTTCACAATAGGTTCATACATATTCATTTTTACGAATTTCACGTGACATTTGCCGCTAGTTCTAATTTATCAGAAAGAATTCCTAGGTCAAGCTGACTTGCTCTCACAGCAGTCTCTCTGTCTCTCTTTATCATCTTCTGTCTCCCACCCCTTATCTCTGTCCTTCACTGAATCTCTGAGCCTAGGCCTTGCAGTCAGGCTATATATCTATGTTTCAAACTACAGACTTAACTCAAAGATTTACATTTCACCTAAATCAAAAAGGATTTCTACCCTGGAAAATTTTCCATTTTGCCTCAGTAATGCTCTAGCATCTTCCAAAGAGGTCCTCTTGGTCAGTTGTTATGAATAATTCCTGCATATCCCATCAAGGCTTCCTGAAATTCTGTTAAATTTCTCAGGAGCCATTCACGATCATCTCCACAGACTGGAATACTAATGTCTGCAGGTTCAGCTCCATCAGTTTCGATGATTCTGACTCTTCTTTTCTTTATCAAGGCTGCCAATACTCCTGAACGACTCAAAATGGGATGCTTTAGTTGCATTGGTTGCAACACCCACTCAATGATGATCACAGTACCCTCCTCCCTTTTCTTTTGCCATTGTAGAATAATGGCAAGAGGAGAAGTTGTGGCACTGCAGATCAGTAGAGATAGTGGTTGATTTGCTAGATGATGGATACTCCAGTTTGTTTGAATTTTGTGAGCTATGACGTCTAGAGCAGCTTGCTGCTCTGGTGAACAGGTTTGGGGACTGTTTGCTTCAGTGCCATACAGCCAAGATCGGAAGGATTGCAGGTGATTGGTGATGCTGACAATATTACGAACCCATTGCAGATCTCCTAGGAGCTTTGAGCATCGTGTAGATTAGTTATTTGTGCAGTAATTGTTACTTTTTGGGGCCTGATCTGAGCATCTGAGATGAGCCAACCTAAGTGTTTCTGTGGTGCAGAACGTTGGACTTTTTCAGGACCTACAGCTAAACCACAGGGTGTAGATGATCAATGAGCCACTGTAGCTGACTATCAGAGATTGTGGTTTCAGCAGCAAGCAAAACATCATCCACATAGTGATAAATAAGTACATGTGGCCAGTGTTGTTATAGATGTTGAAGTGCCCAATCAACAAAGATCTGACACTTAGTAGGTGAGTTGCGAGAGCCTTGGGGGACAACTTTCCATTCATAGCATTTGGCAGAGGCTGCACGACTGATAGATGGCAAAGTAAATGCAAATCTTTGTGTGTCATCGGGGGGTAAAAGAATTGTGAAGAAACAGTCTTTTAAATCTGTCACAAAAATTTGCCAGTTTTGAGGAATCATTGTGGGAGCAGGAAGGCCAGGTTGCAATGCTCCCATGGCTAGCATTTGTTCATTGATTTTTTGTAAATCATGTAAAAGTCACCATTTTCCATATTTCTTTGGTATAACGAAGACAGGAGTGTTCCATGGGCTTGTGGAAGGTTGGATGTGGCCTGCTTTCATCTGTTCCTGAATTAATTCTGCAATGTGCAGCTGTTCTGAGGTCATTGGCCACTGTCTACCCATACTGCCTTTTCAGTTAGCTATGTGATTTTCAGTATGGGTGGCCGCTGTCCAGTGGCCGTGGCAAAAAATGTTGATTAGTTGTCATAACAAGTCTTAATTGTGATAAAACATCTTGTCCAATTAAACCTGGTAGTGTGTGTGTAAGTTGCATATGGTCGAGTTACAACAGTTTGGCCATCTTCAAACTGCAGTGTAATTAAATCTTTAATTCATGTGGGTGCTTTTGCACCTCCTACTCCTACTACTTCAGTGACAGGAGATTGCAGTTCCCATGTCCGAGGCCACATTTGTTCATTGATGATGGTGACATCTGCTCTAGAATCTAATAATGGTTCTAAATCAATTTGCTGATCGTCTTTCTTCAATTGAATCTTTTGGTATGAACTCTGATTAAGATCTAATGTGAAAAACACTCCATATCCAGTAGATCCAAAACCATTTTGTCCTCTTATTTTGGGTGTTTGGCCTTTCTGCAGGAGCATTTTATAATAGTGAGGATCATATGTACAAATGTTTTCAAAGGGAAGTATTAGAGCAATTTTGCTTCCTTTTGGAATTGTGATAGGTGGCTGTAATGCATAGGCCATGATTTGCACTTGTCCTGTAAAGTCTGCATCAACCATTCCAGGCAGTACGATTACTCCTTGTTTTCTTGTTGAAGATCTTCCAAGTAAGACTCCACCAAGCTGAGAAGTTCTACTATATAAGGGACCTTTTACATCAGTTGGAATCAATGTCACTTCTTTATTACTCAAAGTTACTTCTACTGTGGTTGCCACGTCCACTCTGAGGCTTCCTCAGGTGGCTGGGATGTGCTGCTAAAAGAAATTATTTTCTTCTGGGTCGCTGTCACTGGAGTCTGAGTTTGTGTCTTCGCGCACAGACCCGACGTGCTGCGCTGCAAGTTTCCTGATTGTCCTCATCTGCAAGCAGCTGTGGCATGACTATCAGAGTTGCATGTATGACACCCAACAGTTTTGGAGCAGTTTTGCTGCATGTGTCCTGGTTCACCACAGCGAAGGCAATCGTTGGTTTTGATGTTATTGTTATTTTGATGTTTCATTTTAGCTTGTTTATCTCTACTTCCAGATAGTGCTGCTGCAATAAAATGCAGTGGTCTTGTGTTGGCAGGCTTTAGGAAGCAGGAATCTTGTGCTGGGCCAGTAGCTGTCAGTTGTCCGAGTCTGGCACATCCACTCAGCACATGGTGAGAGGGAGGCTTGCATGTGGAGCTGTTATGTTTAGTAGCACTTCCGACTGTGGGTACTTTCTGCCCTGCAACAGGATTGTCCCCTTGGTAAGCCTTCTCCTCTGATGTTCACCTGCCTCATCCATTTTCTAAACGCTTTTCAAGTGTTTCTATCTTTAAAAAAAAAAAAAAAAAAAAAAACACAAACAAACAAACAAGTTAAAAACACCAAAAACCAGGATGCAGCCCGTAAAAGCTCGTTCAGCTTTTTCGCGGGATAAAAGGGAAGAGAAGGTAAGCCGATGCATTTACTCTTATTTTTCGCTGTGCTTTTTCTCACCCTGGCAGCCGCAAAAACGGGCTGATTACAGATTTCCAACCGTATGCATGCGAATACGATGAGTTGGGGTGGGGGTGGCAGTCCCCTTTTTCTTTTGCTGAAGACAGACGTAAGAGGAAACCAGCGCTCTCCTTCCAGACTGCTTTCAGTTTCCATTCTTCTGCTGGACTGAAGTTTCTTTTCCTGTCGCTCCCTGCTTGGGGGCGGTTCACTCCCTATTCCCCCGGCTCTCTCCGTAGCACGGTTCGGGCGGGCTCCGCGCACGCAGCCGGGGTCGCGGCACCGGGATCGGCACCGGCGGCGGCGGCGCGTAGGCGGCCTGGCCATGACGGCGGAGGAGAAGCAGAACCTGCGGTGCTACAGGCGCTACATCGAGAGGAGCCTGAACCCCGTGTACATCCTCAGCAACATGACGGAATGGCTGTCCGACGGTGAGAGCCGGCAGCGGCGCTTCCCCCCGCGCCCGCCGCCCCCGTCCCTTCGCGGTCCCCTCACTGCCTGTCCTCTGCTGGCTTCTCGCTAGAGGTGAAGGAGAGAGTCCGAAAGGAGGAGGAGAAGGGCGTGACGGCGGCCGCCGCGCTGTTCCTGGATGCCGTGCTGCTGCTGGAGGAGGAGGGCTGGCTCCGGGGCTTTCTGGATGCCCTGGTTGCAGCAGGTGAGTGCCCCCCGGGCGAGCTCTGTCCGCCGCTACCCGGGCTGGCACGGCCGCCCTGCCGCCGTGCCCTGCGGGAGCTGGGCAGAGCCGCACGGAGCGCCCGGCACCGGCAGGGGCTCTCCCCGGGCCGTGGCTCAGCCGCCCGTCCTGCCAGACCAGGTCAGATGCTGCAGGAAAAGGCAAGCTGAGAGAGTCTGGCAATAAGCCTGTTAGGAAGTGAAGCATGTGGAACAATTCTGAGGATGGAGAAAGCCTCATTGGCAGGAGACTCACCCGTCTCAGAGCCTTTATAGAAGAAACAAGACAGCTATTGTTCTTACAAATACAATGAAAGGAGGCTGAAGGCCTTCTGAAGCAGAAGGGCTAATGGGTCAGGAGGTGTGTGGGGATTGCCTGGTAGCGTGGGATAACTTGACTCAACGACAGAGTCTTAAATTATTTAAAAATATTTTAAAAGATTACTCAGTGGCATGGAAAGCATTTTGTTTCAAGAAGTAACCAACCGTTAGTAGTTTATAAAGGTGATTGTTCCACGGTAGCTATAACTACTTGATGTGTAAGTTCCTAGTCCAGTTTCCTTTATTAAATGGAACAGAAGAGAAGGTATAAAATTAGCAGCATCTGCCAGCTTTCCTCTATACATGTATTTTGTGTCATAGATCCTTGTTGGTGATTTATTAGATATGTTGAACCCTACCATCTCATTCCTTAAGCTTCTTTTGTTTTCATTTCCTCATCATTAATTATGAATAATTATCTCAGTGAACAAATATTACGAAGTTCTTATGACTTGGATCTAGCCTACCCATCCCTTAAAGCAAGTACTAGGTCCAGAACAACGTTATACCATAATAATAATCCTGATGATCCATGTGGTAATCCTGATTTCTGAATTGCAGAACTGAGCCTGGTAGTGGTGTTCAGTTTGGTGTATCTTCAGCAAAAAATTGAGACAGTTAGCCCTCTGATTCAAAGTGCTATCCCAAGTAGTTGTTAATTGGGCTTGAGACTAGAATTTAGTATTACTCTTCTTTTTGGCAGATTCAGGGATAACTAATACTTAGGCTAAAAACATTACGGTGGTAGGTATCCATGCCACTCTCCCGCTCTTCTAAAAGGAAATAAGAAGTTATGCAAATTCCTTCAGTTTGACCACAAGTTCCTCTGGGACCATCATGTGCATTTTTCCGCTTCAGAAGCCTACACAGCAAATCACACAGGTCCTTAAAATATGCTTCCCTGCTGCTGTCTGTTCCAGGACAGTATTGTCAGCTGTTTGATGACTGTCTTGATTGCAGGTGTCTGTACTGCTTTCAGTCAGGTACCGGCTTGCCTCCATTACAGGAGGGATTTTTGAAGAAGGGTGGAGCCAAGGACAAGAGTAGAAGATAAAATGCAGATAAATAGAAGACTACATCTTGTGATTCTTTGTAGTGTCCTTTGCTCTGGGAATCCTGTGGAAGAGTATCATGGAATGCAAGAATTCCAAGGATTGTATGATTGAAAAACACAAGTGGATACAGTTGCTTGATGATGTGGCAATATGACCTGTGACATAGTGTGGCTCTTTCTTGTTTTTGTAGGTGTTATGGCTGTTTTAGCACAGGGTTTTTCATAATAAACATACAAGTGCTAAAAATTAAAATAATCACTTATTAGATAAAAATTGTACGTGGCTCACCTAGATTTTTATCATTTACAGGAAAAAATAATTTTAATTTCTCCAGTGTGGCTGAGAAAATGTTTTTTCAGTGTGTTTCTACCTATTCTAGCTAGAGATTGAATTCACAGTAATGATTTGTCTTTTTTTTCTGAAAGGTTACACTGGACTGGCAGAAGCAATTGAAAACTGGGACTTCAGCAAACTGGAAGAACTGGAACTGCACAGGCAGCTGTTGAAGCGGATAGAAGCAACAATGCTAGAAATTGATCCTGTAGCAATCATGCCATACATAAACATGTGCCTGATAGAGAGGGAGTGTGATGAGATCCTGCAGGTATGGTAAAATCCTGGCATTTGCCTAGTTTTGCTTCAGGCTGGCTGCCTCACTTGTGGGATGAATCAGTGCCTGTGTGACAGGTGACTGGGTGAGGACAATGGCTGGTCACAGGTCTGCCATAATTTCATAACTTTTTATTTTCCTGTTCTGAAATGGAAAGCCTCAGAGGTTTATGGCAGAGAGAGTTTATAAGAGAGACTTTGCCAGACAGAAATTGACAAAATAGCTCTGTGACGTTTCACGCCATTTACAAATATTCAAACAAATAGCCTACCTATGGTTATAGCCTAGCTAAGTTTAGTGTGCAACTACACTGCCAGAATTGAAGCTGTAGTGGGTAAATGGCTGAAGTTTATTGTAAAACTTTGATTCATTGAGAAGGAAGGGCAGTTTTCAACTGAACAACAAACATAACAAATTCACCCACTCAGCACAGAGCAGTGGGTTTGATTGCTCAGAACCTACGGCAGTTTCTGTTTGCGGTGTGTGCAGATCAGTGAATACAGAAGCAAGGCAGCCGGGATAACGAAACTCATTGAATGCCTCTGTCGCTCGGATAAGGAAAACTGGCCCAAAAGTCTTCAGCTGGCATTGGAAAATGCAGGATATTACAATGCAAGTGAACTGTGGAATATAAGAGAAGGTAAAATGTGAATTGATTTTATGGTGCTCTTTTCCCATTCTTGTACCAGACAGTAATTTATTTTCTTTTTCAGGAGAATCAGACTTATTTAGAAGGATACCATCAGACTACTTTGTGATCAAAAAAAAAAAAAGCCTTTTAAAATTTACTATAAATGTCTTTTATATAAAATGAAATACAAATACTGTCCTATAAACAGGCAGAAATTAGTTTTTGACTATTTTTCCTGACAAATGGTTAGGCATGGTACCTTTTTTTGCTAAAGAGAATCAGGCAGAACAGGCTCTGAAAGCATAAAATAGCCAAATAGTTATCTTCTTTCTTCTCTTATTAATTCAACATTTGCCATCTTTTTGGCTGCTTGAGTTGTGATAGATCCAATATTTTCTGATAAAATATGATTAGTAATGTGTTAGTCTAGAGAGTGATACACTTCTATGATCCCCAGAGCAGATCACATACCTTTTTCTAAGAGAAATCGATAAGCAGCCCTTCCCAAGTTATTTTGTAAAAGTGCAAAATTGCCTCTCTTTGATTTTGCTTTTGTCATTGAAATTATTTTGTCATTATCAAATTTTGTCATTGAATTTACCTTTCCCTCCTTGAAAAATACTTGTATAAGTAACCTGCAGCACAGAAGAATTTAGAGAAGAATACATCATTTTGCTACTAAAAAAGTGATTTTAGATAAAGTGGATAAAGTGTATATCTTCATATCTACATTTGCCATCTCCCTAGGTGCTTGTTTGAATTGTTTTTTCAGTTAGCAGAATGGATAAGCTATATTTAAGTGGCTTCTTCAACTGTATTTCTTATTTTGAAATTTTTTTATTACTGCAGTCAAAGGTTGTAATTTTTTATCGGGATAACTAATTACTATATATGCATAAAGTTGTATACATAATTAATAAATTTATTAAAATATAGATTAAATAATACATAAGATTAATACCTATATGTATATAGAAATTATTATATGTATATAGAAATTATTATTGTGTAGCTGTTGGCAATACATATTATATGTTCACAATTTTATTTTTTAAGTTAAAGTTATTACTGTCTTTTGGGGCAGCTTCCTCTAATATCCAACTCAGCGAAGTCAAAGTCAGCCTACTGAGGAAACATTGTCCGTATTGCAAACATTTTACTGCTGGCAGTTAAGAAGAGTTGGTACCAGAAATCAATTGCAGATATTGTGTGCTTTCTGGAGCTGGATTGATGTGCAGATGTGTTCTTTCTCCCACTCCAAAAGCAGTGCTTTGTGATCATATGTTCTGTTTGCAAAGAAACTCTTCATGCAGGGCCCTGGGATGGTTCTTTGAGAAAGTATTAATTATAACACCAAAAAAAATTTCTCTTTGGATCATTGTGTAATATAAAGAATATATTCTTACAATTTTTAGGTCCTTTCAGAAGGTAAGGAGTCAAGGAGACCAGAATCTTGAATTTACAAAGCTTCTTTGAATTTGTAAGAGTTTTTCATGTTTGTGGTAATGTCCATGCTACACAGTGATTTCTTATCACTAAACACAGAGGATAAACTTTCCTCCCAATTTGTTGTCTCTTGTTTTTTGGAAGTTGTTACACGTGCATTGAGCACATGGTTATTCTGAACCCAAGATTCTCAGTGCAGTCCATCTTCCTTGAAAAGGAGCCTGTGTGCAGCATCATTTTATGTAGTTTTTTTCTTCCAGCAACCAACTCCTTCACCTTGTTGTCACAGCAAATACATTTTAAAATCATAAGGATCAATAACATGCCTTTTTTCCCGTTTATACAGATAATGGCAAAGATATTGATGGTGAAATAACAGATGCCTCTGAGAATTACTTTGAAACCATGATGACACTTTCTGAAGAAGCAGAATGTGATAATCTGAGCAAAAATCTCTCTTCAGTTTCAGGTAAGTCTTAAGAACTTGAAAGTTTGTAGTTGGTATTTTCCATTTCCTTAGATTCCCGAAGGACACAGATGTAGTGTGCCACAATGGAAGGTACTGAGGAATTAGTGCAAATCTCTGACTTCATTTAGCTGTCTACTGTTTTAATGTTTGAAGGATCTCATGCTGGGCATTGCAAATGTTAGGGCTTGCCCCTCATTTATTACATGTCTAGTATAAAGTTGTTCTGTTAGCGCATTATCAAAAAATGTCCCCAAACACCAGCCTGTTGTTTACGCACCTCTTCCCTGATATAAGTAATTCACAAATGACCTGATATTAACCAGTTTAGAGAACTGAATGTGACTGCAAAGGATCTGTGCAGTGACTATCATGGCAAATTTTGCTCCACCAGTTATTTCTAGTTCCTGTTCCATAAATCCAAACACTCTGACAAGACCACAGTTTAAGAGAGTAATAATTTCAAAAGTCTGTAGAGCAGAAGGCTAAAATAAATCCTGTGCATGTATTTGAGGAAAAAATAATCCCTTGTGTTTTCATTCTGAGTTGAAAAAAGACCAGCTGAGGTGAACATTATCAGCCAAGACCTTAAATGATTTCATTTTATGAATCACAGTTGAGGGGTAACAAAAGTATTCCATTAAGCTCACACAAAATTCTTGTTTGGTGCATCTGTTCTGTTAAAAGGCTTGTCTGTCAGAGAATGTTCTGTGCAGACTGCAAGGACTCTTCTACCTTTATCATTTTAGATTGCAACTATATGGGGCACAACATATTTTTTGCATTTTTATTGCAACACTCTTCACAAAAACATTGTTTTATCCTAGAAAACATCTATGAGTCTTCATATATTTATGAACCAAAGAAGGCTCGGAGCTACCAGATTGAGCTTGCACAGCCTGCTTTTGATGGGAAAAACACATTGATTTGTGCCCCCACAGGTAAGGAGACAGACATTTCTTAGAAAAATTCTCTTGGTGCATATGGCTGTGAAGGACAGGGAATGGTAAAGGTTGAATCAGACTTCTCCAACCATTTATTTCAAAGCTGTCTTCCTTGCAGTAGATCCAGATCTACTCTTCCTTGTAGTAGATCTGCAGATCTACTCTGAATTAATGACCATAGGCAGCACAGATGCTGGCAAGACGTCTGTTGGCATGTCAGTGCTTGTATTCAGCACATTCAGCTTTCATTTCTATGTTCTGACTTCTGCTTTCTCACTCCTCAGAGTGGATTTCTCAGTTTAAGCCAGTCACTAATCTTTATATTTAAGAAATTTGTCTTGTAAGTTGAAGGAAAAATAGGATGAGTTATTATCTTGAGGCTCCCCTCTCTTCTTCAATGCCTACAACATCCGGAGAGGCTAATTTTCCCCTGAGCTCTGGAGGCAAGTGGGATAACAGAGGCAGGGACAGAGAAGAGCCCTGGCACAGCGAGCCTGAGGGCCAAAGGAAAATGAGTAGGAGGGGAGCAAGGCTGCCTGGGGAAGGATGGAAGCTGAAAGGGCCTGGTGTCTATGCGTAGTCTGATTTGATGTGAGAGCACTGAGTAAAAAACAGACTCAGTGATTTCAAAGAATTAAAATACAACTGAAAATGGATTTTAATCCCCAGTGACTGCTTAATGGCCTTTACAGACTGAGACTCTGAGAGAGAAAGGGGTGATTCCCCACCTTAGTAAACAACATGCTCGTGTTCAAATCTGTTCCAAATGTGTTCAAGTCTGGAAGAGTAACGGCCACATTGTCAGCTCCCCTTTGTTATGAGGCATTCAGATGAGACAAGCTGCTGCTCACGAACGCACCTTTTCATACTAGTCCTTTACCATTCATGTTTTTTGTTTGAAGGGTCTGGAAAAACTTTTGTGGCACTTATGATTTGTGAACATCACTTGCAAAATGTTCCCTCAGGACGAAAAGCAAAAGTTGTCTTCCTTGCAACCAAAGTGCCAGTGTATGAGCAACAGAAAAATGTATTCAGGCAGCATTTTGAAAGAAGTGGGTAAGTGTCATTCTCCCTGGTGGCTTCCTCCACAGAAAATAAACTGCCCAATAGGTCAGCTGTGGCTAGGGCAAGATGTAGTGTGTTTACTGGTGAAAAAGAGTGTTTGACAGTAACATCAGGATGATGAGTATCTGCAAGAATGGTGTTGCCATGGCAGACTTTGTTTGGAGAGTCTGAAATCTGGTTCTGGAGAGTTTAAGTACTCGTTGTTCCACATCTGTGGAAATGGTGGAAGTATTTCTGTACTGAAAGAGTGAGGTGTATTTTCTCTGGAGACTCCTTTCACACCTGCTTTCAAAGCTGAGGCAGTTCCTGGCAGTAGCAGTGGGATTCCTCTTGCCATTCTCAGAATCTCTGATTTCTAAATGGAAGGACCCAAACTTCTTTGTTTTTTCAACCTCTAGTCAGATAATGTTAGTCCACCTCTCAGACGGGATTGCAAATTGCTTAGAGGGATATTAACAACCTATATCTTTGGATTTTGAGGGAACTGGTTACTCAGCATCCACATAGGTATCCTTGTAGCTATGGGAAAAGGAGGCTGCTGGGCAAAAGCAGTCCCATGATGCCAGATGTGTATACAAAAGGGATGTTACATGTGAACTGACAAATGCAGCTTAAATGCACAAGTTAATCACTCCTCAAATATTATGTATTTTTGTTAATGGTAGTTGAAAATCCAGTTATTTACCCTCAGCTCTTTTTTTTTGTTCTCAGCCTCTGTGGTCAAACTGCCAGCTCCAACTCTTTGACATTTGAAACTTAGAAACTGCCTTTCAAGCTTGCTGAAAAGCCCAATTTTCTAGCTTTCCATGACCTGCAAGGTATCCTTTTTCTTACCCTGTTTCTTGCATCTTCTTTCCAGATACTCTGTTCAAGGAATTTGTGGTGAAACAGTTGCAAATATCTCTGTAGAAAATGTTATACAGGACAGTGACATCATTGTGCTAACGCCCCAGATTCTTGTGAATAGCATGGAGAAAGGGATCCTTAGCTCCCTCTCCATCTTCACTCTGATGATATTCGATGAGTGCCACAACACTACAGGCAACCACCCTTACAACATGTTGATGACCAGATACTTGGATCAAAAATTTGACTCCTCTGCAAAACAGCTGCCTCAGGTAAGGCCCAGCCCATCAGTGGTGGAAACGTTAGAGGAAAGTGTTTTGCAATGCAGTCAGCAAGGTCTTGTCTTTTGTGCTGATCCAGTTCAAACTCCCATTTAGCAACAGCTGCAAATGGAAATGGTAGCATCTGGAGCATTTTTTCATTCTTGGACACTTTCAGGCTTTTTTCCCATGTTACATCTTCCCTGCAGCTGCCAAGGGAGACAGATCAAGCATTGCAAAGATTGGCGTACTTGAGAGCAAATGGAAGAGCTGAAATGGGAAGAAAGCATGTAATTTAGTAATCTCCTTGTTACCTCTCTGTTGCCATTTTCTGCCCAATAAAATGGGGCCACTGCCTCTGCTGGCATGAGGCTTTCATCCAGCTGAGAAGACATCTCTGAATTTATCAAAGGATGGATCTGGGTGTGGGTTTGCTCTTCCTTTGTATGACAAGCACTGACGGATACAGCTCGTTATGGATTTAAGTGGCTGGATAGTTTATTTTAAGTTTAAATCCTCTAACTTTGAGTGCCTTGGAGTATGCATGAGTACATGCAGGATTTGGTTCTTAAGTATTTGTGCCTGCTTCTTGTGTACTTCTCTGGCCTGTTTTGTTTCCTTGTTTTTTAAGATGGTGGCAATTTGGTGACTGGTAACAATGTCTCCTGGTTTTATTCCATTTATGATGAAGGAGCAACCACTGCTATTCATGTGTGTGCTTAGATTGTAGGTTTAACTGCTTCTGTTGGAGTTGGTAATGCCAAGAGCACTAATGAAACTGTAGAGCACATCTGTACCCTCTGCTCCTACCTTGACATACAGGCCATATCCACTGTCAGAGAGAACAAAGAAGATCTGCAGAGGTTTGGAAACAAGCCAGAAACACGTAAGCAAACTTCCTTTTTATTTTCCTGTGAGTTGCAAAGCACCATGATTATGGCAGCTACTAAATTGCCCTTTATTTAGATTAAGATAAAAGCTTAGAACTAAGCTGGAGCTTTTTTTCCTGCTAGCTTGGAAGAAGTTTAGGCTTGCAATCTCTTGTCCTGCAGTAAGGCAGTGCCCACTTGGGCATATTTTCTCTTTGCTGTTGATGCACCATCTCTAGTTTTTGTTCAGGTCTGCCAGTGAGGACTGGGGGCTGCATATTTCTGTGCACCTGGATTGCTCATTAACAGTAAACTTGATTGTGATTTTATGGAGCACCATGTGTAGCATTCGTCTGGACAAGAATTTGTTCTGTGCTTCCCAGGGGAATGTTTTACTTACCCAGTACGCTGACTTATATTTCTCTTCTCTAGATATCAGATGGGTTAAAATGCGAGCTCAGAATCACTTTGCAGACATTATCTCAGGTCTCATGTCTGAGACAGAAGTGTTGATGAGGAAGATTTACTCAGTGGGTAAGATGCTGTAATATGCCTGTATTGCAGTTCAGTATTTGATTAAATCAGTGTGAATCCTTATAGCTGCTAGAATAGACACTATTTTTTCAATTCCTTTCTCCTCTTTGGTTGCATTTAACCAATATTTCCTAAATAAGAGATTACAAGTAAAAGAATCAATATTTTCCTGTTATACCTGATTAGTTTGACAATCATAAACATTTTTACTTGAATTTCAGTCTGTCACATGCAACTAAAAACAGAGTGTTTTTGACACTGTCAGATCCATCTGAGTTTAAAGAATCTGAAACAAAAGGGCTTGCATTCAAAATGCAGTGGGTTGGATTTCATTGATGAGTAATGCCTATGTGTTCTTATTTAAAGATTTCTCCAAATCTTTTACACCCAATCTGTCTCTGTTAGGAAAATAAGAAATATCACAGTGGTATTACTCTGAATGTTGTAATTTTTCCCTTACAGCAGAAGTTAATTTTCACACTTGCTGCTCTGATACTTCTCGTGTCTCCTCTGGTGTCTCCAAGTTGCACTTAGAGTTTATTTCTAGGATTGCATTGGCCACTTTTTCTGGTGGCCATTCTGTCCTCTTTATGCTTCTGGGTACTCCTATTTCCACTTTTTACCAGGTCTCCATTGTTTTCCTTTGAAAAGACTTTGAGGTGATGTTTCAGGGTAACATAAACATCAATGGAAAGAGGATATGGCTGCCCAAGAAAGGAAACAATTGTCAGTAGGGTTCCAACTTCAGGAGCTACTCTGGTGGGAAGGTTTGCAGAGAGGAGATGCATGATTGTGAAAAGAAAATGGGTCTCATGATTATGAGGTTAGTTCTATAACCCTACAGAAATAAATTGTTCTTTTCTGCTTTTGCAGAGTTCCTAAGTGATGTCCAGTAAGTGGCCTTAGTAAAAAAATTAGAGAGCAGAAGGGGGTATAGAGCAGAGACCCCCTTGCATGAATATGCTCAGGATCAGCCTTGGTCTCTCCAGCTCTAGATTAAAGGACGTTGTCTATGTTTAGATTGTTTTTTGCACACTGACTGCAGTGGCTTAAACCTGTTTACCTCAGTTCTAGATTTACCCTCTGCCCTCCACTTCCCAGATATTTGAGAGCGAATTACATTCTGGGGCAGGAAGGAGAATTAAAACACCCACACAACTGAAAAGATCCCCAACCAAACAAGCCAAACCCAAGAAGCCTGATCAAAGAACAAAGAGATTCTCAAAATGCATGTTACCTTAAGCAAATGCTTCTGAAGCTTATTTTGCATCACAGTTCCTCTTGCGTGAATGGCAGTGGCTTCCCTTCTGCGGACCCTGTGGTTACTGTAGCCCGTGAAACACTCAGGCAGAGTGTGTACGCAGCAAAGAGGTACTGCCTAGTTCTGCCCCTGAACAATATGCTTCTGGACTATTTCACGAATGAATAAAAACTGTTGAGTAGGTGGTAATTCAAGGAGCATGCAGTTTTTTTGAATACCATAGGCTTCTTACAGGATAAATGAGCTCATTTTAATGAGTAATTTTATTACTAAGTCCCTGCAGTTATGTGTGTACACTCATCCTCAGTTGAATTGCACTGGGTTAATTTTAGGCTGGGTATACATTGAAACACAAGGAGTGAAGAAGACAGAGTCAGACTCTTCACAGGTGGTTCCCAGAGGTGGAACACAAGCAGCAATGGGCACAATCAATGAGCCTACACAGAAATATTTAAACAACAGGAAGAACTTTTTTGCTATAAGGTGGTCAAACACTGGAACAGTTTGCCCAAAGAAGTTGTAGACTCTCTGTCCTTGGAAGTACTCAAAGCCCATTTGAACTGAGCGACCTGCTCTAGGTGATCTGCTTTGAGCAGAGGGTTGCACTAAAGACCTCCATAGGTGCCTTCCAGCCTCACTAGTTCTGTGATTGTATCATAAAACTGTTCTTTTGCATAGGCTTTTTAGAGCCAATATTAGTGGGAAATGTGTTATCCTCTAGCTAATGCTTTTTATTTGTTAATCAAGAGGAACAATTTTTTTTCTCTCCTTTAATAGATTCCATCTCCCAAATCAACAAGAATTACTTTGGAACACAGAGATATGAACAGTGGATAGTTTCTACTCAGAAGAAATGCAGACTATTGCAACTGGAAGATAAGGAGAAGGAGAGCAGTATTTGTAGAGACTTTTTCATTTGTACTGAACACTTGCGGGTAAGTGTGTATCCTCTTTCCTTCCATACAGAGGTAGAGTCATTCTGTTCCTTCTGTTAAAGGTATATTCACCTAGAAGCAGATTTTGAGCCAATTGTCCTATTTAGATTCATAGAATATACGCAGAGTTGGAAGGGACCCCCAAGGATCATTGAGTCCAGCTTATGCTCACCATGAGCCCAAGAGCATTGTCCAAGCACTTCTTGAACTCTGTCAGGCTGGGGTTGTGACTATTTCTCTGGGGAGCCTGTTCCAGTGCCCAACCACCCTCTGGGTGAAATCCTGATATCCAACCTAAACCTCCCCTGACTCAGCTTCAGGCTGTTTCCATGAGTCCTGTCACTGGTCATGACAGTGAAGAGATCTGTACTTGCTTCTCCACTAAGGGAGGATGTTGAAGACTGCAGCAGGCTGGCACAGGCTAAAGCATAAGGTATGTAAGAGCTGTCTCTGTGATACTCATCAGGGACAGATTAGTGCAGAGGAGACTTTGCAGTACTTGTGTTGTCATGGAAACGGAAGAACACCACAAGTTTGCAACACTTAATCTAGCTAAATGAAATTTGTGTTCATCCAACCCCATGGAAAATGAGGCCTAAATGCCTGTGTCTCTTTCCAAGCAGAAATTCAACGATGCTCTCATTATCAGTGAAGATGCCCGCATCGAAGATGCTTTAGCCTACCTAAATGAATTTTTCACAAATGTAAAAAATGGACCATTTACAGAGTTAGAGAAGCAGCTGACGGAGAAATTTCAAGGTATTTCCCACAGTACCTGTGACAGCTGTAGGGTAGACAAGAGCTTGTGGTAGTCCAGATGGACCAGGATGATCCAGATGTTTTCTTCAGAGGAGGTGCAGTTGTTTTTCCAGAAACTGCACTTCCCAGAAGATGTGGTGACTGCATGGGTGCAAGTGCAGTGTTAGGGCAGGTGGGGGGGGACTGAATTTCTGGGACTGTAAGCTTCTAGTGCAGAAGCAGATAAAATAGTAATAATTGTAGCTGGAGGCTGTAGTAAGCTCTTACATGCCTGTCTTGGAGATAAGGCAACAGTGCCCTTATGGCTGTGCCCCACAAGTAGGGGGATGCTCTACAATCATGGGTGCTGGTAGCATTAGATAAGCCAACATACACTGCTTGGTGCACTGCCTAGCCTCCTGGCCAGTCCCAGTCTTCCGGGGAGAAGCAGGTGGCCCTTGTACTTTTCTTATTAAAAGTCAGAGCTTGCCACTGTTCTCTGACCTGATTTAGTTAGCTATATTCCAGCCTGTGGTCTGGTGTGTTGCAGTGTTGACTGCAATTTTAAATCACTGGTCTGTCTCCCCTTGAGTTTCAGTTGTTTTCTTAGAAGAAATAGCACAAGAGCTGAGTTTGTTTTGTTGCTGTCTTTTGACACACAGTATATCACAGAAATTCTCATGCCAGTTTGCTACAAAATGTGAGATATTCATAATTTGTTTTTTTCTGGGGATTTTGTTGCATTTAACCAACAGATTTCTCTGCTTGCATCTGAAAAAAATGGAATAGAAAATTAAAAAAGAAGCTAAAGAGAATGTGTGTGCTGTCTGCAAGTAGGTTTGTGTGGGAATTCTGCTTTCTGCATTAAAAAAGGTAATTTTTTCAAGAAACTTTTTGTTTTTTTCTTTCAGAGAAAGAACAAGAGCTGACTGCCCTTTCAAAAGATGAGTCAAATGAGAATCCAAAGTTGGAAGAGCTTGCTTGCATCCTGGATGAAGCATACCACTATAACCCAGAGACTCGCACTATTCTCTTTGCCAAGACAAGAGCCTTAGTAGCTGTATGATATTTGTTTTTAAAACTTCTAAAATGGGAAGTGGGAAAATAAATTAGTCATCATATTACCCTTCCCGTTTTGATCTGAAATGGAAAAATGTGCATGTATTTGATCCTTCTAATTTATTTTACTGTGTCTTCCTAAGTGCTGATGCTCTGAAGCAGGATGAGTTAGGTTTTTTTTCGTTTTCTGAAAACTACAGTACAGCTCTGATGTCTTTCATGATGTCTAACTACATGTTGTAGTTGATCATTAAGCCATCAGATTTTGATTTTAAGCCTAAAGTGAGTTACAATAATATGTGTTTTAAGAGTTTTGGCTTTAAGGTAGTGGTGTTATGAATCAGCAGCTCTACTCCATTACTGATGACATCAGGAGGTATTTATACATTTCTCAAAGGGTTCCTATAGACCTAAAGAGGGTCTGTGCCCTAGCACCTGTTTTTGATCAAGACAAAGGAAAAACTTTGTGCAGCAGTTGTTCTCAGGACTCTTATCAGTGGTCTATTTCATACTTGCCTATGATCAAGAATCTAGGCTGGATGATGGTTTTTTTTCCCCTTACAATACCTTGCTCCCAGAAGAGGTTCGTGCTTGACATTAATGTGCTGCTAATCATTAGCATGAGTAGATTAAAACATTTACTGGAAATACCAGCTCTGTCTACTGTAAACAGACTTATCAGCTGAATGACCCAGCCCCCCTTTCTGTCCTTTTCATTGAGACATGCTGGATGAATTGCAGACCAGAAAAAAATTAAAAGCAGGCTAAAGTCCAAAATAACAACACCAAGCATCTGGTGGCAGCTTTCCATTTTAGATTTAAAAGCCTACAGTAGCTTGGCTGAATTTTGTTCTTCTGGAAGAGCAGTTTCAATGTGCTACTGTCACTGTGTAGTGGAAGCCCAGTTTGTAAATAGCAACTGCTTTCCTTCGATGCTGGAGGTGTAGAATTCAGTGACCTGTTATTTTATAAGAGAAAAATGCAAATTTTTTAGCAGAAAGGCTGCTTGCTCTCTAGCCAGCCTTTAAGTTTCTACCTATCACAAACTAGCATTTCATCTGCACAGGGAATCTAACTCCCTGATTTGCTCTCCAGGCTTTGAAGAAGTGGATAGAAGGAAACCCTCTTCTTAGCCACATAAAGCCAGATGTGTTGATGGGTAAAGGAAGAAGAGATCAGAAAACAGGTATGCAGATTTGCACTAAGATATGCTAGACCACTGGTGGCTGTGCTGCTAAAACTGTTCTGCTTTTCCTGTGTTCATCTTCTGTGCCCTTACAAGAGAGGAAGGTGATGCAGGTTTGCACTTGCATTCTTCATATTGGAAAGACCTTGAATAGATCCTGTTTTGCGGAGATAAAGAAAAGAACTTCACAACTTTGTTAAAGTTGTAAAAGCCGGTATGTTTATTACAGCGCTGGACAGGTGCGGAGAATGCTCTCTTCAAAAGGCATGCATGCCTCTGGGGACTTCAGGTCCCTTTTTATCCTCCTTTCAAATACATATGTATACAGTTTCACAATAGGTTCATGCATATTCATTTTTACAGGATTTCGCGTGACATTTGCCGCTAGTTTCTTTTATCAGAAAGAATTCCTAGGTCAGGTTGACTTGTCCTTGCAGTAGTTTCTGTTTTTCTTTATCTCTCTCTCTCTCTCTCTTGTCTTTCTATTATGTCTGTTTTGCAGTTTTTCCTTCAGCTTTGGCCTTACAGACTTTTCACCCTTTCTGGACATTTCACCTAATTCAAAATGGATTTTTACTCTGGGGATTTTTACTTTGTCTCAATCCTAAGGAGATGCTTGCATTTCCTATCCAGAACCTTTAGTTAAAGCAGCAGTAGCACTGTGAAGAATACTTTTCTGCATGATTCTTCTGCTGGTTCAAAAGCAGTTTAGAAACTTCACTATCATATCTTCTTGTGATTAATTCTCATCTCTGTTACTTTTGTAGATCCTTCTCTTACTTTGTGTTTGATGGCAGATAGACATTTTAAGATAGAATAGAAGCTACAGCTGAACTGAATTACCTATGGCTTAAGTTCAGAGTTGGGCTGGGTTTTAACTAACTAAGCTGCATGGGTGTCTCCAATAAAGATCATCTGGATGTTGTGTCTAAAATGGTGTTTCCTAGGTTGATAATTCCTGTGACACATCAATAGGATTCCCTGGTCAGCGAGTATGATATACACCCATCTGTATATTAAACTTGAAGTACTTTCTCCAGATCAAAAGGATATACTAATTTCTAATCACTTAAGTAAAAGCAAATGCGGTATCTTGCTCAAGGAGCTCTTCAGTGCTTTTTTGCTGACACAGTTTCTTGGTACTGTAGGGATGACCTTGCCAATGCAGAAGGGTGTACTAGATGCATTCAGAAATGACAAAGACATCAGACTGCTAATTGCTACATCTGTTGCTGACGAAGGCATTGATATTACTGAGTGCAACCTTGTGGTGCTCTATGAATACTTTGGAAATGTCACCAAAATGATCCAAGTCAGAGGTATGGAATTTCAGAGCTATTATTGTAGAAACCTGTTTTGGCCTAGAAATGGACATGAAATGCTACTTAATGGCATCTTGGAAATACTGTAGGAATACGTGCGTGCCTTGCTGTTGTTTCTCTGTGCTTTAGAGCAAAGTCAAGTGAATGATGGGACATGATAAATCTGTTCACAGAGCCAAGTCCTTGATGCTCTCTGACTGACAAAGATAAATAGCCATGCTGCACAAGGTTGTTGAACTGTTGAGGACTGATACCTCAAGTTGACAATTACATATAAGCAGAACTATCGCTAGAAGAACTGTTGTCAGAAATATTACAAATCATTCTGTGACAATTTACAAAGGACTGCTGCAATGGAATTTCTTGTATTGCCTTGGTTTCTGAAGGCCTTCCCCAGCCTGGTGGTTTATTACCAACCCAGCTACTCCCAGGTACATGGCGCCTTCACCCGTGCAGATCTCTAATATTTAGGACCAAAAGAAAGACACCCTGTGTCTGTCTTCCCTGCTTGTCCAGAGAAGTCAGTTGTGACTTTGGCCCTAAATTTGGTGATTTTACAGTATGGCCAGTAGAGGAGAATGAAGAACCACACTAAATATTGATTTCTGCTTCACATTCCTAAGCGGCATAAAACTGCCTGCTCTTTTAAGGATGCATCTGCAATATTTTTTCCTATTTCCCAAGCAGTTAACATAATTATTTAATGTGAAGTGATTTCCATTGTACTTACTCTGTACTCTACTTTCAGGGTTTGTATATTGTGACCTTCTTATCTGTGTTTTGTAATGAAATAATTGGCCCAAAATTGACTTTAATGGATGAAAGGATAGTGTTTTTATTAAGAAGCCATCAAAGGTGCAAAGAAGAGAGGTTATGTCAGTTTCAAACCACACAGAGTCATGATTTTTGTGGAGTAAAAGCTCAAAGGAAAGTGTGAACACTTTTTATAACCGAAATACTGCTAAACTGGTATGAGATCCCTGAAGTTTGCCTCTGTCACAGCTTTAATAAACAGGCAGGCAGTAGGCATAGTCAAGTAGAAGAGAAAGTGCTTGCTGTTGTTGTCTGTGCTCTCGTCAGCACAATATTTCCAATTCCTTAGGTTTTTGTGATATATGGGGATTTGGGGTCTTTTTAGACACCAATTAGCAGGGCTGAAAACTAATTAAGAAAGACTGAGATGAAGTTTTCTCCTTTACATTTTTTTTTACACAACAAGAAGACAGCAAGATGCTACACAAAATTTGTATTTTAAAGCATGCCTGAATTCAGCACAGGGAGGCCACAGAAGCAGGCAATATAGTACTGGCTGGGGTATATCCATGAGGATACCTGGAAGGGGGCATCTTGTTCTGGTTTGTTTTTGAAGAATGCTCTTCAGAATTGTCGGAATCTGAACATTGCAAACAAAAGCAGCCATACAGACGGTGCCTAATAGTCTCACAGCAGAGCAGTCACTTAAAGCGCATATGTTGTTAAGAGTAACTAAAGAGTGTAAATATGTTGCTATGTAGGTCGTGGAAGGGCAAGAGACAGCAAGTGCATCCTTGTGACAAGCAAAACGGAAGTAGTTGAGAATGAAAAACTAAACAGTTACAAGGAAGAAATGATGAATGCAGCTATTGAAAAGCTACAGAACTGGGAGGAAACAACATTTGCAAGAAAGGTTTGTGATTTATGCAGTTTTCGTACTCAAATTTTAATGGCATAATCTGTATCAACCTTCACCTACTAGGGCTCTATGTAGGGCCAAGTGATAACCCAAGGGAAATGTTCATTGTACTTGATTTCTGGCAAAGGTTAGGTCAGCAGAGAAGGGATACTGTGTACTGCCATTTTGTGAATATCAACTGTACAGTAACTGCAAAAAACTTAAGAGTGAGAGGTAGAATTTATGACCTGTTGCTTATGGAAAGAGGACTTATGGGTAAGAGTTTGAGGCCATCTTGGGCACAGTATACAAAGATATTATGATGTTTTGCAGCTGAAAATCAGAAGGGCCAAATCCCAACTGGATATTCATATGGAGCATCACCAAGGGCTAAGGAGAAATCCCCATTCTTTACTGGATATGTCACATAGGGACAAAGATGAAGAAAAAAGACTGAGACTCTTAATGCCTTGTTTGCCTCTGTAAGACTGGTTGTTCTCAGGATATCTAGCTCCCTGAGCTGGACGACAGAGATAGGGAGCAGGATAAAGGCCCCATAATCCAAAAAGAAGTGGTTAGTGACTTGCTACACCACTGCGACACACACAATTTTATGGGGGCAGACGGGATCCACCCAAAGGTGGTGAGAGAGCTGGTGGAAGAGCTTATCAATCCACTTTCCAGCACTTTTCAGTCCTGGATAATCAGGGAGATCCTAGGTGACTGGGGGTTGGTCAGTATGGCCATTCATCTACAAGAAGGACCAAGAGGATCCAGGTAACTACAGCCCCATCAGCCTGACCTCAGTGCCAGAGAACATTAGGGAGCAGATCACCTTAAGTGTATCACCCATCACGTACAGGACAACCAGGGATCAGGCCCACCTGGGAAGGGCTTATGAAAGGCAGGTCCTGCCTGAGCAGCTTTTCTTCTGGGACAGTATGGCCTGCTTAGTGGATGTGGGGAAGGCTGTGTTTGATGTCTCTCTGAACTTCAGTAAGGACCTTGACACCATTTCCCACAGCATTCTGCTGGAGAAAACGGCTGTTCATGGCTTGGACGGGTGCAGTCTTTGCTGGCTAAAAAAATGGCTGGGCCCAGAGAGTGGGAGTGATTCGAGTTAAATATAGCTGGTGGCTGGTGTCAGTGATGTTCCCCAGGGCTCAGGGAAGCCTGGAATAAGCCAGTGGCAGATACTACTAACTCACTATGATTTGTGAGTCCAAGGGGGTATGGGAGAGCTAACTAACAGAGCTCTCCCATACCCCCTTAGACTCACAGATCATCCTGTGTTTCCAGATAAGCTTTCAGATATTGAGCTGTGCAACAAAGGGTGCCTGAGGCCCCCTGGTCTTTACGACATTTCTTCTCCTACCTCCAAGGTTTGGTGCAGTTGCTCCTACTTCTTCTTGGAGGATTCCGTTTCTGCATTTGGTTCTCAGCTACAGGCTGTGTGTTGTTAGTTCTTTTCTCTGCCTGCAGTTTCTGCAGTCTTTGTAGCTTTCTTTCCAAACCGTGAGATTCCCAGAGCAGCAGCGTTAATTGTGCTGTAGGGTCTCACATGACTTAAGAGTTCACATTGACATACCAGCCTTAAGACCAGAGGGACTGTTGGGGGCTAGAGGGAGGGAAGGAGCAAACAGCATAAATGCTGTTCATCACACAGTCTCATTCTAGCCCTGCATTCTAATTGACAAATGTACCCTGTTCTGTCTTGGTATGAGTTGACAGAACAGAAGTGTGTTTCATTTTGTGTGCTTTAAGTAATAGGTTCCTAGATGTTACACACCCAAAGTCACATTTAGGCTGACAGCGGGACTTCATTTCATAATGATCTTGATTTTTATTTATTTATTGCAGATACGTGGCCTGCAAATGAAGGAAAAGATGCTACGAGATTCCAGGAAGAACAAAACAAAACAAGAAATAGTAGAAGGGAAAAAAAATCTTTTGTGTGGAAAATGCAAAGCATATGTCTGCAGTACAGACGACATCAGAATTATAAAGGTATGTTTCTGTACAGGAACCTATATCCATGATCACCAGGGAAGTCAGCATTATTGAACTAACTGCATTGTTTATCAGTGTGGAAGTGGGCTATTTTGTGCAAACTGGAGGAGAATAGAAATTCTGAGTAAATCAGTAAACCACAGGAACAGTTGAGACTACTTCTAGTAGTATGATATGATATGATGTAATATTACATGATGTAATATGACATTATCCAAGGTGTGCAAATAGGGGTAGGAATCAGTTCAGTTTTCCTGAAGCCCTTCTGAAGCCCTTCTGATGAATTTTGTTGAAAACCCCCGATCTTCAACTACATAACCTTCTAGAGTTACTGCTGGATATTTACTTTCCTGATTAGCATCAGATGGAAGTCTCTCTGCTCTTGAGATATTTCTCCCACAATTTCTGTGACTGAAAATTATCTACACAAAGTACTGGGATCAGCTTACAAACTCCTTGTCTAATGGGTCAAGTTTGAGTTTTGAAAAGCAATGTGAATCATGGTTTCACAAGAAAAGCCCTACAGTTCTTCAGTATTATTTTGTTTTCCATTCTGTAGGTGCAGTTCGCATTGCTTCTATGTATATCCTAGGGACATTCTGATTGTACTCTTTCTGAACATGAAACATGAATGTTTCTTTGTAGACAAAAGAAGGCGATAATCTTTACACATGGAAAGTGGTGAACATGGAAGAGAGGCTTTTCTGAGCCCTTTGAACTTTTATAGTTCTGCTTTTTTGCTCTTTTGAAGCTGTTTCTATTTGTGCTTCTCTGAAAAGTGCAGATGCAATGTGATGAGGGGCCTCAGGCCACAGCTGAGCATTACCATGGCTGCCTTCAGGCGCTTGCCAAATTTTTGTTTGTTTTTACCAGCTGCTTTTGGAATGTAGAAGGTGCTCACTATAGCTGAGCTATTCCCAACTCTGCAAGGAGTTGGGAATAGCTCAGCTTTGTGAAAACTTGGTTACATTTCTTTGACAAAAAACAAGGGCTATCTAAAGCATCTTTGACTTTTACTCTATTTTGTGCTCCTGGCTTATCACCTATACCTGTGCAAAAAGAGCCAAGAGTTCAGAAAACTCTTCAGTAAGTGGTTTTGCTTAGTACTCTGAAAATAACACCTCAGTTTTTTAAGTAGTCCCTACAAACTGCATTTTCGGAGGATCTATCATTTTCAGAGCTAAGCTCAGACTGTAAATATGCTTTCAAATAAGGCTGTTAATTTTCTTAATATTTTATTTTATATATTATAAACAATAACTGTAACTCCTTCATCTTTTTAGGGTTATTTTTTCTACCACTCTGAAGTAATTGCATGACCCCTCATGGGAAACAGGAATCTCTCAAACTTGTCCATTGTCTGAATTACTCTCTTAGTTTCAGGGACATGGCTCAAATACTGCAAACAGAGTTTTTAAAAAGCTTATTAAGTTCAAATATGTGTAAGCTGGTAACTGGGGATACACAGTATTTTGTTTTTTTTTTTATAAGCAGGTCTGGGTTCTTCTAGTACCTGGTATTCCATGAATGGGGAAAAAAAAGAGCATTGAGGCAAAGAGGCTGGAAGGTGAGCCTCCTGGATGACAGCAAGTGCCTTAACAGGGAGAATATGTATTTGAGAAGGGAAGAGGAATGACAAGAAAAAATGAGGAATGTTGTTTCTAATATTAAATGTTTCTGGGATGTGTTTCAGGAATCTCATCACACTGTCTTAGGTGATGCGTTCAAGGAGCGTTATACAACAAAGCCTCACAGGAAACCCTTTCAGTTTGATGGTTTTGAGAAAAAAAGCAAGATGCATTGCCGAAATACTGAGTGTCAGCATGACTGGGGGATCATAGTGAAGTACAAGATATTTGATAATCTACCAGTGATCAAAATCAGAAGCTTTGTACTAGAGGATGTTGAAACAGGGACACAAATGGATTTTCAGAAATGGAAAAGTATTAATTTGTCTTTGAAGGAGTTTGATGAAGAAACATCCAGCTGAACTCAACATTTTAATGGATATATTGTTATAGGGCACTATGCTGAAATAGCAGCAATGATCAATTTTCTATAAAAATTTTTGTTCTTTATGCTAGGTCCCTCACCCACATCTGGCTAGATTATAAAAGGCTGGTAAAGCCACTAAAACCAGTATTTGCTATATAATGAAATATTTCACCAGAAATTTCACTAGAAGGACAAATATGTGCCTAGTTGTATAGATACAAATAATTATGGCTATGAGCAACCTGGTCTGAAAAAAAATAAGATCCATTTGAGTGACTAACACCCAACTTTAGGTAACAGGCTACACCTTCAAGAATTGAGATGTGAATCAGCATGGTCTTTGGTACTGTTAACGTGTAGTTGGATTGCACATCCTTGTGAACAACATGGCTTACTAGCACTTCAGGCAGTACTCTAGCTACTTTTGAAACTTTTAAAAAAGTTACTTTTAATGTTTTAGATGTTGATATATAAAATTGAAAGAAAAATGTCCAGTAACTTTTCTGTAAGGAAGATACTACATCTCTTAAACTTATCTTTAATAAGAAATGCTTCTGCAACTGTAAGAAATGCAGTAGGGCAGAGCCCTCTTGATTCATCCTTGTGATTAAAATGGTAGCACTTTTTTATATCACTGCACCTTGATCAAGTTACTGTTGCTTAGGTTGCAGAATGGGCTCCCTCCTGTGCTGCTGAACTGAACAAGTCCTAATAGGGACAAAGTGCCCTGGATCATGGGAGGAGGTTCAGTTTTGATGGGGATTAGCACTTACCTGGATGCCCTGTTTCATGGATTGTCACCTATAATCTCTCAAGACACTGGAAATACTGTAAGCTTCCTATCAGAGCTGATCTAGCATTCTGACAAAGTATAGGCATTAGTGTATTCAAATCTGTCCTCCTTACCCAGATCCCAGACTTCCCTGGGAAAAACAGAAATTCCTACAGAGTTATGAAATGTTGTACTTGAACACTTAAAAGCACCTGCTGATTCCACACATCTTCAATGAGCTTAGTATTCAGTATTTCTGGAACCAGAAACAAATATATTTTAAGTTCACTTTGTGTATTTGACAATGTGGTAAGGTATGTATGTGCAAGAATTATGTTACAAAACACCAGAACTGATTAAAAAAAACCCAAAACCAAAACATAACCCCCCCACCCCAAACCTAATTTAAGAGTTTAAAAAAAGAACCTAAATTTATGAGTTCAAAAATTAATTTAAACTGCCTAAGTCCTACTCAGTGAGGCTTGTGGTGTTCTTGTAAAGTGTTGAGTGGCATTAAAAGCAAAAGATTTGTAAGCACTGCTTCATGTTCCACCTCAATCCATGGCTTTTGCTGTGAAAGCTCTATGCACTGTACAGGAAGGCTGAATCTCAGTCCTACAGTAACTTCCTCTGTACTTAGTTTTTACCTAAAAGGAAACACAGAACAATGAATTAAGATGATTTATGGTTTAGATAATGCCTCCCCTCCAAAAACACTAGGAACAAAATACTTTTGAAAAAGTCTGATTTAGCACTGTCAGATTAAAAGTACATGGAAAATTCACAGTTCTTAAGTATCAAGTTGCTCAGTGAAAGGACCATGTGCTTTGGGACTTTTGGCATTAAAAAAAAAAATCAGTCCAAAATTCCAGTTTATAGTAGTAACTACTGGGCAGTTGAACTTGAAAGGTTTTGATATTTTCCTATTCTTAAAACACAAGGATTTCAAACTAAAACTTTGCAATTCAGCCTAAGTAAGTACTAAAGGCTAATGGGATAACATATTAACAAGAATTTAGCTTGATACAAGAAGCCTTTCTTTCAGTACACTTCAGTGAAGATGGGAGGGTGGGGAAGAACACCAGCACTCTATTTGGCCTTTGAGACTATCTGATTTTTTAAAAAAAAAACGGAAGCTGAAATTGCATAATTCTTACTAAGATTACTACCACATTAACTATGTTCACAGAATCATAGAAACCAGCTATGGTTGGGAGGGACCTCTAAAGGTCATCTTGTGATCCAAGGGATTGCCCAGGACAATGTTAAAATGTCCAGACATTTTAACAGCATCTGAACATCTCCAAGGATGGAGACACCAAGACCTCTCTTGGCAATCTCCTCCCACTGGTGCTTGGTCCCTCAGAGTGAAAAGTGTTTCCTGTTGTTCACAGGGAACATCTGTGTTTCACACTGCTTCTTGCTCTGTCATAAAGCAACACTGAAAAGAGCCTGGCTGCATATTCTTTTGTGCCCTTCATTCAGATATTTGTACACAAACAGCAGAGATATCCCTGAGCTTTCCCATTACTGGACTAAACAGACCTGGCTTTCAGCTTCTCCTCATGAGAGACACTTCAGACCCTGCAGGATTGTGGTGGGCCTCTGATGGATTTACTAGAGGAGCCACTATCAAGCAATAGCCTGTTTCAGGTACAGTGCAGTCTTTGTGCCCTGCTGAAGTCTCTTCTTTCACAACTGTTTTAACAGTTGGTTTTTATCCAGAAACAGCCAGACTTGACTGCACTAAAAACACATTAGGAAATTACTTTGAAGTAATTTCTCCACTATGTTAATTGTTGTGGTGGTTGCTGTAAATACAGTTAAGAGTGAGAATTTTTTATCTCTGAATAAGAGTAGTTTATCCCTGTAAATATATTCACATGGCACTGTTGATTGGGCAGTCACTGACTGCATTGCATGCATGAATGTAATTACTGGTTGCTAACTGACAGAGAAATTGCTGATGAGGATCTTGAAAGCGTGGAGATTGTCTTCTTGATGGCACAAAACAGATGGAATTGTACCATGCCAGTACTCTCTTAGGTTACAGAAGACTCCCAGTATCTGATAGTATTTGTATTCATCCTAGCTCATGCAAACATGTCAAAGAAACTAGAATTAAAATAAATGGAAAGTCAAGACTCCTATGATTCTGTTCCTACAGGGACAATGAGAAGAGTGAAAGTTGAAGTTTTGCTCTGCATCACAACACTAAGGATAAAATGACAGAACCACCAAACGTTTTAAAAATAAATTTAATTTTATCTATTAGAAATATCCCCAATAAGTCCACCTTTCCACAAAGGCTTAGATTTGAAACAGAGTTCACATTTTTTAAAATGAATAAACAGCTAAATAATTTTAATATTAGATTCAGATTCCGTTTAACTGAATAAGAAAGCAAGTCAGTGTCAGGTAATCAGGAAGGAGTAAAAATTTTTTATGCTGTCAGTTAATTTCTAGATCACTGATATGAGCACAGAACTTAACTTCAGAATCAAACAAAGTGGATCAAATACATGAAATCAGCATATGATCTTCAATGGTTCTACAGATGCCAGCAGTATTTTAATGACTTTTGCATTGTATTCTAAGCCAATCGTCATACAAAACAGTTAATAAATGCTGTTTACTTTATATGAGTGTGTCCAGTTTCCTGATACATAGAAAAATTCAGCACTGTAAACAAGCCTTCTAATACAATCCACAGAAAAAAATTGTTCGTTTTATGGTTCACACTTTAGCATGATTACTATAGTTTCATTGTGCTCAGGAGAAGCAGATTTGTACCTGGACCTTTCTGCTTAACTGTTTTTGATTAGGATGCCATTTTCCGGATCATGTAGTTCAGAATGCCGCCGTTGTGGAAGTAAGTAAGCTCCACATCAGTGTCAAATCTCATTATGGCATTAAAGGTTTTCCCAGTGTCCAGCTGTTAGGGTCAAAGAGAGTCATTCAAGCAGCAGAACCTTGCACATGTTACTTGACATCGTAGTAAAATAAAGACTACTAGCATAGTTTTGCTACCTTAAAAAATTGTGATAGAAAGCTAAAGCGAACAGGCACCAATGCTTCTATCCACACTAGACTACAGGAATCTGCTTGAGAGGAAAGTGGTTTGAAACAAACCATAACAAACACAGTATGGAGTCTCTTTGCATTTGCTGCTTCATTTATAACTGAGAAATTTATAGTGCACTCTGAGTGATTAGTCCAAACTACAGGATGTCTTTGTGCTAATTTAAACAGTTTGAGCATCCTGCTTTTATATCTTGTCATAGTAAATCACAGAATGATTTGGGCTGGAAGGGACATTAAGGATCACCCAGTTCGAACCCCACTGCCATGGGTGGGGAACATTCCACTAGAGAAGGTCGCTCAAAGCCTTATCCAACCTGACCTTGAACCCCTCCAGGGAGAAGGAATCCACAGCTTCTCTGGGCAGTAGTTCCAGTGCCTCATCTCAAATTATTCCTTGTATCTAGCCTAATTCTACCCTCCTCCAGTTTAACCCCTATTAGAATAACTATTTTAATCTCCTTCACCATCTCGATTCTTCTCCCTATTTTAAGCTAATCTCACTGCCATATGACAAAGCATATGTTTTGAAGAGACAGTTAATTTTGAGTAAAATTACAGTGATTCAGAAAATTCAGCTCTTAGGTGTCTCATACCTTAATCTGGACATTCATCTGCGGTTTTAGGTTTTCAGGAATGATAATAGTGTAACGCTCCTGTCCAGTGAGTCCTAAAGTTCCTGCATCCTCTCCAGGTAAATACTGCAGAGGAATCACTCCCATTCCTACTAGGTTGCTTCTATGAATTCTCTCATAGCTTTCAGCAAGCACAGCCTTGACACCCTGGGAAATACACAACAGGTTGAGTTATTTCATAGTTTAGAACAGTCTTTCTGTACTCACAAGAAGAAAATTGGTTTGTTTGTGGTCCCCTCCATTTCATTTATCAGCTACTGCTAGAGTCAGCAGGTCTGTCTGACAGCAAACTGTCCAGGATGATTTGATCGCACATTAACTTTCACACCTCTCTAAAAGAAGCCTGACTCAAAAAAAGTAACACATTTTCTCAGGAATCCTGCATCTACTTTAACATGTCTTATGCAGTGCACCACTAGTCATTTCCATTACTCTTCCTAATTCAGTGTTGCCCTCCTATAAGCACCAGTGTGCAGTTTAATTAATTTTGAAAATTTTACATGTTAATACAGTTAACACAAAAACTCATGACCTGAAAAAAAACTCCAAAAACCTAGATAACCTTAAATACCAACTCTCTTGTGCATTTTTCTAATAATGCAAGAAAGCTTGAATCAGAGTTCTTTATGTAAACAGTGTTAGACTGGACAGACAAAGAAAGAAACAGGTATTTCAGTGTATATGGATCTGGATTTGGCTCCCATGGTGAAGCCATGCTAAATTTAATTTTCACTGATAGTCTTCTCTTACACTCTCTCGTTTCCTTGCTAAGTGAGCTTACGGATGCTGCTGAAAGCAGACCTATGGCTTATGGGGCTACTGAAAGTGGAAGTAAAGAAACTGGCCTTTTTAGTGTGGCCTTGTGGACTTCTAGATGAAGATTAGTCAAGCCTCCCAGTTGGAACAAGATCTATTAATATTAAGTATCTTTTGCCAACTCTACTGTGCCTCTTGGAGGCAGCTGAGATTTCAAAATACCTCTTGCTACCAAAAGTGAAAATGAGTTACCCAGGATTTGGTCATAAGCTAGTCGTACTGACAAATAAATGCACTGTTAACACTGTCCTCCTAGTTTACTGTAGCCACTCACCAAGAGGAATGGTCCTTTAGCAGCCCAGTCTCTGGAACTTCCTGCACCATACTCCTTCCCAGCCAGCACAATCAGAGGATGACCAGCCTGCTTGTATCTTTCTGCAGCATCAAACACATCCAGCTGGAATAAAAACGCCAAACTCTTTGTAAACTTTTTGTGAGTGGAATCACAGTTCCAGGGAAAGGAGGAAAAAAGCATCCCCACATAAACCATTGAAGCCCACAACTTCCACCAAGCAGCAGTTTAAGGATATTGACCACACAGCACTTCGTGGCTTCCAGTCTGATCTCCTTCCCAAAGCAAACCTGCACCTTCCACTGGTGTTTTTACAGTGGTTACATTGTCCACTGATACACCTGAAAGGACCATTTTGCATAGGTACATGTGACTCCTTTCCTGAGTCAGCTCCTGCTCCCTCAATTAGCTTTACTTAAAAGGTACTGAAGTAAATTACCTAAGCTAGTAAGAAGGAAAGCCAGCACTAATCCACTCTGTTGTCAGTAAGCCACAGTTTAGAGCAGCATATGTACTTACAGTTTCCCCAGAAGGGAAGTGGATTGTCTGAGGTCCTTGTTTTTCAATAAACTTGTTGACCAAGCGAATGTTTGCAAATGTCCCTCTGGCCATGACAGCATCATTCCCTCTGCGGGAGCCATAAGAATTGAACTCGCGAGGAGTCAAGCTATTAAGGGAAAAGAAGAAAGGAAACTGTGTTAGTTTTGAACTAAAAGCACTCTGCTCTAAAAAAAGAAAGTAATAAATTGGTGTTTCTGAGGCAGGTATGTATGTAGTTCCCACTCTAGCTGTAGCACCCAGTTAGCTAATACTTCTCCTTTGAGATGTTTTGAAGGAAAAGTAATTTACACATAGCTAGTTTGGTCAGAAAAAGCAGCTTCCATAATGTTCTCAACTCTTGCCCTAGAAATAGTATCCAACAGTGATGCAAGGATATAATGATATAATTCACTTTTAGTCAGCAGATCCAACACAAGTTTTTTCTTAATAGCTGGTGCCCCAAAGATCCTCATTGCTTATACTACTGTAGCATCTAGAACAACGGCAGAGCACTGTACTAAATATCTAAAAGGCAGCAGGAATCTCTGCTGCAAGTTAGAACTACAGAAGAAAAATTTCACTTGCAACAGAAATATGAGATTGAGTGCACTCATCATTGCAGCCTAACCAGCAAACAAAAAATGCACTAGAATGTGACAGAAAATTAGACTGTTTGCACTGGGCTACATCCAAACCGCAGCTATGACATACAGCATCTGTTTTGTAATGCATGTAGGACTATTCAGATTTCCAAGTAACTGATAGCAGGGGGTCAGAGAGTCCAGAGCAGTTAGCTTTCAGTATATCACTGTTTTAATCTATTCTCTTTCCAAAATTATTAGGTCTAGTGAGTTAGGACTTTTTATGTCAGTGCTGTTCCTCAAAACACCACTGAAGTTGTAAGAACTGCTAAAATCAGAGAATAAAAGCATTATATTACCAGTGAAGCCTGAATAACTTGGTAAGTCCTAGTCTTGCCTGAAGTTGAGCCCCAAGTACTAAACTGACAGACTGGCCATCAAAAAAGATGAACATTTTACAAGACTCCAATCACAATAGACTTGCCAGTTATTTCAGCTGCACTGAAACCTAAACCTCTGGATGGTCTGTAGTGCCTAAGAGCCTAGATATGTGAAATAGTTGCACACACTAGAAGAAATTAATATAAAATTCATTTTGGCACTAACAAAAACAGTCATTTTGCTTTGATAGGGATTTGCTTGATTCCCTTATTTGTGAATAAATGTACAGGCTAGTTTTCTTCCCCTATTTCCATAAAAAGGTCTTTAACTCTACAGGGATAACAGATGTACACATTCTATTCTACTTCTTACACTTAGTGAGAGCTGCTGAAGTAGCAGAAAGAGAAATGCTTTTCTTTCTTAATTTATCTGTTGTCCAGGCAGCTGTCAAGTATGTGAACAGACAGAAGGTATGTGTGCCTGTAACATGGCATAACAGTAGTGGTTTGTTTTCTCTTCCCAACGTATGACAATAACAATAAGCAGCGCTTACCCTCTGCTGGTCAAATAACGGGCTGCAGGACTATTTCTTGCTATGTTCCCAGCTGGAGATATGTGGTCAGTTGTCACAGAATCCCCAAAACTCAACAGGACATAAGCACCTTCTATTGTTTTCGGGGTCTGGAGAGCCAAAGTCTAAGCCATCATAAATACAAAGAAAACAATTAATGTATGAAAAATGATTCCTTTACGTTTCTCAAAAAAGTGGAAATTGCAAAATGAAATCTCCCTTTTTATACAGATTAGGAGAAAGAAAAAATCCAACACTACTAAGAATCTTTATGTTCTTGAACAAATATGATGCCCTGGCTGTCTGCCAGCAAGTTCACACATGAAGAAAATACAGCAGACAAAAAACCAGCCAAGGCTTCCCACGATACATGAATGAAAATTGAGAATTCCTAGACATGTGCATTAAAGCCTCCATTTACTTTTAAATGGCACTGAATTACCAATTCAAACACTGAACTATTTGGTGCAACATGCAAGCAGGCAAAACAGTGCATTTCATTTCCTGCTGTTTTTCTTTGCTTGCTTTGTGACCATTTAGAAGCATTTCAACTTAAAAGGAAAAGGAGACTTATCAAGAGCCCTGAAGTGAAAGGGAATCTTTACAATTTTGAGATTCACTCACGCTTTTGTATTAAAATGAACACAATAGCACAATTCTAACATTTAAGAACCAAGGCCTCAATAGCCTTTTATGAATCCTCTCAGGCCCCTTGAAGTAGCTTTCCTTCTACTTCAATATGAGTCAAGATCACTGCATGCTTTGGCTTGATTCAAAGGGAAAGCATACGTACCAGACCATCAAAGAAAGGAGGAGACTTGATATAAGTAGACTTGGGATTCCAAGCATACAGTTTATCTAAAGGAGCATCTAAGGCATTCCAAGCTTTGTTTACTGTCTGAAAAACATACAAAATCCTTTCATTGACTTCTAAGTTTTCAGAAGCAACATAATTATTTCAGAATCCAGGTAAAATTACAAATTAGACTTTAGCAAAAGCCTTATGTATTTCTTAGAGCACTTTGGAAAATGCAAATGCTAAAATAACCAACTATCTACATTATTTTTGGGAGTGTTTTTAATAATTCTATCTATTAAAAGATTTAGGAAAATCCTAGTTTCATTACAAAAGAAGAGACATTCATCCTGGTTTTTGAGAATAACCTGTATTATGTACACAGGTAACACTTTATAATTGTCTATTGTTTTTTTAAGTAATATTAAGAAGCTTCCCTAACATAAAAATGATAAGAAATTTTGTTTCAAAACTTGAGAAAGATTTGTAGGAAGATATTATCAAGTATAGTCTTTTTTCCTATATCAGTTCTATTAGCTAATATTAATTTTATGTCAGCTGAAAAAAATCAAACATCTGTGAAGCTGGAATATTCCACCTTCTAGTATCAACTGGGGGTGGCTGTGGGAAACATATAATCTACATGTTACCTTAAAAATACTGTAAGGAGCAATTTTCAAAACATGACTGTCTGAAAGAATGAATTAATTATCCAGAAGATTTAAAAAAAAAAAAACCCTCATCTGAATATCTGTCAGAACAAGAGCAAAACCTAGACATGAGAAAGGTTAATTTCATTATCATAATCATCTTATTTAATATCTTCAGAATAGCAGAGTACAGCAATCAAATACTGCCAAGAGGATTAATTCACCTCTATTTTTTCGTAGACTTCCTTGAACATCCCAGGAATAACAAATTGACGCTCAACAGCCTGAATCTCATTTCTTGTTGGCCAGATATCTTTCAGGAAAATCTTCTTCCCCAAAGCATTTATCCCTGTATAAAATGATATTGTCAATTTTGTTGCATATATTTCTCATTAAGAAGAAAGAAAAGTTTACCACTGTGTTCTCTGGCTATGTGTTCCTTGTAACACTCACAGGACACTCTTTATTTCACTTGCAAGGATCTGACAGAAAGCTGAGTCACAAACTTGATAATACTTGTACATAACTCTTCTTTTGTGACTTCCAGTGGCCTTCCAGAATAATTTATAGAATCAGTTATGCTGGAAAGGCTCTTTGAAGGTTCTTGAAGGTCTTCAAAAATCAACTACCTCAGGTTGGCTCTTGAAAGACTATCACCTGATATAACCAAAAATATGATCCAGTGGAATTAGGGGGAAGCCAAGCCAGAGCATTATTTTTTCTCCATCATCTCTGACTCCTTGTTGCTCTGACTCTTAACAATTGTACAATTTGTCCCCCACAGGTACTTAGTACTTCAAAGCTCTTCCCTAGGACAAATGTTTCTGAAGTGCTTAATTCCCAACAGTTTAGTTCATAAGCTGTGAAAGGAAGCATCCCAACACTGTCTTACCTAAAGGCTCTTTCTCAAAGTCGATCCGGATGGTCCCTGCAATTGCATAGGCTATCACCAGTGGCGGGGAGGCCAGGTAGTTAGCACGGGTGTTGGGATGGACACGCCCTTCAAAATTCCTATTGCCAGACAACACACCCACTGCCACAAGGTCTCCCTATAACATGGAGTTTGAGATAAAGATAGGTCAGGATCTTGCAGAATCCACACACACAGCAAGTCTGCAGAGCCTCACTGCACTGCAACAACAATGACCAGTCACAGAACTGTCTCCTGAACGATCCCAAAACACTTCCTACACAAAAGAATATAGACTGAATTTACTTTGTACAGAGCTGAAAAGAGTCAACACACAGTATAATACAGCTGAGAACAGCACACAGCAGAGAACAGCTAACATATATGAGCTGCACAAGAAAAACCGCATACCTGTGTAATGGCCTCAACAACAGACTCTGGTAGGGGTCCACTATTGCCAATGCATGTCATACAGCCATAACCCACCACATCAAACCTGTACAAAGTATAAAAATAATGGTGAACCAAAAACTACCTTGGAGCAAGACATTTAACCACTCAACACATGGCAATGGTTACTTTCAGGAGAAACACTGTTTTAACGAATGACATGCTACTGAGAACAGCATTTTTTAAATGCTCTATTTTTACCACTGCAGCGACTGTCCATGCAGACAGAATGGGAAAGGTGTTACCTAGCAAGAGGAACAACAACATAGTGTCATTTATACTGTTTCAAAACAATTAGTCTTGAAAATAACCCATTTTCCTGCTTAAGAATGTAAGTTTTCAAGAAGTTACAGCAGGCCTTCATGATTGGTACAAAGCCAGCCAGCACAACGGCAATATGTTTACTCATGCAGGATCACACCATAAGGTACCTGCAATATCTTTTAAATTGTACAGAGAAATAGTAATTCGATTGCATCACTTGCTTGTGGATGTTAGCTTGGTCAGGGAGAAAGAAATGGCAATAGTTTCTCACAGTGGTTTGTGAGAATTTTAGGGAGTACAGGAATGTGATAACTTGTTAGTATAAACAATCTGCACATGATGTTTTTCCACTTTGTTTTCTTGTTCTTCTCAAAGACAGTGTGTGATGAAGATATTTTTCATTAAATAATTAATCAAGTAAAAAGTATCGTATCAGTTTATATAAACTGGAGAACTCTTTGTAACAAAGCTTTTCTCTTCTTATAATTGAGTCTCTTGTCTGTTTTTGTGTCATTCTTAGCTCAAGAGTAACACTTGTTGATAATGCTTTTAGTTAAGCAGCCACAGGACAACAGTAAAAAAAGTACTCTTACCCTAGTTGAGAAAGGTAACGCATAACTCCACTCTCCCTCAGATAGTAAGTGACAACCCCGCTTCCTGGGGACAGGCTAGTTTTAATGTACGGCTTCACTGTCAAACCAGCTTCAACAGCTTTCTTAGCAAGCAATCCTGAAACATACAGAGGATAGCTGCAGATTTTCCTGGAAATGAGACAGTTTGGTGGATAAGCATCTTAGGAGAGATACCATTACAGAACTGGGAACAGAAAAGGCACCAGCAACGAAATGGTACAGCAAGCCAACAGCACTAATTCCGTGACAACCAGCTAGAGGACAAGTGCTCTGTTGAACTGTACATCCAGCCTGCAATTTCTGTTCCACTAGAAAATGGATGGAAGTTGCATTCAATAAGATGCACTCACTGAGGCAGTAAGAAGACATTCAAAATTCAGAGCACTATTTGTAAGACAAATGTCTCACAAAAAATGCAATGAAGTCCTGTTAAGTTCCCACTTACCATGGTGCAGTAACCTGGAGAAGAAACAACTGCCAGCATAGGACTTGCTGCCCTCAGGAGCAGAAGGCTATGAGAGCACCAATGCTAGCCCTTGCCTCAAACAAGCCATCTCACAATCCACAGTTTGTTACACAAGTGCTGTTTTACCACTCCCGGATTTGGAATATGCATAGAAATATTTCAGTGGAAGGTCTTACCGGACACACATTTATCCTGCATTCTTTCCTTTGAAACAAATTGTCCATACCAAGATGCATGTTCAGAGAACAAGTCCTCTCCAGTTCTTTTCCAGGATGAACATAAAAGAAGTGCCAGATAGGCAAACTATGCAAAACTTCACATTCTCATGCTGCATTTTCCCCCTCACATATGACATTCATTTAGATAAGAAAATAGACATAAGCTGTGCTTTGATCCAACATGATCTCCAACAGGAAGACGTCATCAAACTGGTTTGTCTTTGCCAGTTGTCTGGCACCTCTGTTAGACATGACGTGGACCATGACACTGAGATTCCTTAGCTACTAGAAGAATCTGTAGAAACTGCAGCTCTTGAATACTTCTGCAAATGAGACCTTGAACAAATAGTCATCCTAGGAACTGATAGTTTGACAACCTATTTGAAAGTGCTGGCCTCCATCTTGCTGCTTATACCAATTCCGAAAAGATAGCATAGTCAAACTCTCAAAGTTGGCAAGGAAATGTCAGAACTTTAGTTCCTCTGAGCAACCTTAATCCAACACCTCTTTAAGGTCAGACTAGGCTATCAAAGTTCCTACAGCACATACCCACTATCCCCACAGACACACAGCCCCTGCATAGTGCATAGGATTCATAGAAGGAGTTTGAAACAATTGCTCATATTCTGGATTTTTTTAGCTTGGTTACTTAATTGGGAACACTGTATGTTTATTTACTTTCATTTGAAACCTCATCCTGAAAGCCAAACTATTGTGTTTCTTCTGGGTATCTCTTGTGGGTATTCTCAACACTGCTGTTTACTAACAGTTATCAGAGACTGACAGAATTACTTTTTCCTTCCTTGTCAAGCTCAAAATATAAGTGCTGCTGTACAGAACGGCAGCAAAGGTGAGAGCAGCCACTAAATCTGAGCACTTACACCAAAATCCTTAGGACTACATTCTTGAGCGTGCTGTGCATTACCTAGTAGTAAATGCACTCAAAGTGCATTCAGCATCCCTACTGCTTCAGAGAAGGTTAAAAATGCATGTCATTAGCCTGGGAGTCAAACACTAGAGGAAACTATCCTCAACAGGCACAACTGAAGGATACATCCACCTAGAACTAAGGGAATAGACAAGGCAAACAGAGTCTGCCGGGAGAAAACCTACTTCTTGATGCTTGGAAGAAAGAAATACAAATATATTTCGGTGATAATGCAGAATGGACCCAAGGAAAGTGGTATGCTGCCCGGGCTGTCCTGTTAAAGTCAAGTGGATTGGGACATCTTGTTCAATTCTGAACTCAATTCAATTCCTCTCAAAATGGCAAGAAAATGAGCAGGTCTCTCTTTTGCTTCTCCTCTGCCCCACATCTTAGTTGATGATGGACTTCAAACCTGTTGCTAGAGTTTAAAAGACCTTTGGCCTGGGAGGGCGTGACCTGCTGGTATGCAAAGTATGCAAGGACAGATGCTAGTCTAAAAACAAGTGATAAATATCACCTCAAAAAGCCAAACACAAAGTGACTGTTGACAGCCCAAAAGCTTCCCAGCACCACATAGGAACAAATAAAAATCGTATTTCTTTAACCAGGAAGTAATCACCTCTGGTGAAGGGCCTTTGTACTGCCCAGCGCACATCCCTTCTGATCTTTGTAGGAATAAAGTCTGCATCCCATGAATGGTCTGACAGACTTGTAAGCCCCTATGCAGTGATTATCATACAGTGACAGATACCATCTATGTATATGTTTATAGAGGAGAGAAAGAAATATGTAAACATGTAGCCAAGCACCTGGGAAACTGGGCCAAACTTGTCCAGTATAGACTGAACCCTTTGAGCTGACATTCTTCATTCCTATTTTGTTGCCAGATGCACACATTAGGAATGACAAATTTTCTGTCCAGACTAGTCGTGTTAAAAATGAACAATCTCGTGACCTGAAATTTTATACAACCAAGTCAGACTAACTGTTCTGTAGTAGTGCATACCAAGCTCACCTCTGGCTTCCTCTTGGATGCAATTAAGATGTAAATGAAAAGGCTCTGAAAGCTGGCAATCCCTGAGAATACAATTTGTTTCCTCTCCTCACACCTACCATGCCCCCAGACTCTCCTAACAGCTTTAGAGGACAACCTCTAGCTAAATGTATGTTTTTCATTCTGCTGACAGATCAGAGCACCTTCAGAGCACCCCAGAAGACCATTCTTCACTGTCCCTCTTCTGGCAATAGCCTCTTCTTATCTCTATATATCAGCTTCTGTGCACTTGGAAAAGTGTCAAAAGTTGCTTAATTAAGTTCCAGCTTGCCTTGTAGAAAAGACAGTGCAGGAAGAATACATTTTTGTCAACTTATATTTCTAACTACCACTTCCACAAGTCCTTCACCACCCTTAGAAACTAAGCTCAGTTTTAACACTCCAAATGACAAAACCAGCACTGCACACCTTGAATTACATTAGTGTTGTTGTTGCTGTCTTTAGCGATTCAGAGCCACAGAGACACTACTGCACATTAGGCAAATCAGCTTACCTGCACCCAACATAACTGAGGGATTACTGGTGTTTGTACAGCTTGTAATGGCAGCAATCACTACTGAACCATGAGCAAGCTCGAAGTCATGGCCCTCAAAATTAAATTTCACTATGCTGTTGTGTCGGTCTGGTGCAATTTGGAATCCCTTGAATCCTTGCTGTAGAGAAGAAAGTAAGAATCAAAAAGAGTGGTTAACATAAACATTTTGACTGAACATTAGTATGGGCTGTTTCTTCAGCAATGAAAAGCATCTGTTAGTCACATCCATGCTTGTGCTTTTAGGTCTGATCATGAAACTTGCATCTCTAGTCAAACAAAACGATGGACAAAAATTTTTTTTCTGGAGTTTCTCCTCTTCTCTGTTTACTGGTAAAACAGGCAGTCTTTGCAGCAAACATATTTGTATTTTCTTCCTGCATGAATATATCCTTCTTTGGATTTCTCAGATGCTTCTTACTCCTGTTACAAATCTTACAGATTCCCGATCACACATAGTCTTAGCACAAAATCTAGTCCTGAGATTTTAGCATAACATGTAAAATTTTTAAGCCAGGGTGATCAAACAGCTTGAATGTATACCAGGAGCTGATTTGAGAGGCAAAGGTCTGATAGTTGGAAAAAAAATAAAGAGCAAAGAGCAAGTAGGATCTGTTCATGCCATGAAAAATTACATTTAGAGATCTGAAAGTATAAGATCACTAATGGAGTTTGGAAAATGTAACAAACCAAGAATTATGGGAAACTGCTGTAGTTTAGGTTTCTTTTACATCACTGGAGTTCTGTAGTGCCCTTAACAAGGGTGGTTACTGTATCAGGTAAAGATTCAAACTGATTTAGAAAACTTAAGTATCCAGGAATATTCATTCAAATATAAATTCAGGTCCTCTTTCAATGACCACTTTTGACTGGATGATGTAGAATGTAGTAATTGTTTTCTGTCTTTACCACCAACATCCAAGAGTCACAGAGACATACGCAGTTCTGCTCTGCTGAACAGATTCAATATTTAGTGCAAAATTTCATTGTGGATTCAGGGCATAACCTGCTTGGAATGCTTTGAGAGCTGAAGAGCTGGGTAGTTATCTCAGAACTCGGGTAGGTATTTTGTCCCCTCTATTAACAGCCCCCCATTGTGGCAGAATTCAGAAATCTCTAGTCTATGTCAAAATTGTGTTAGGCCTAAGATCAGAAAGAAATACTACTCCAAGAGGGCATGAACACCTTCATGTAAGAGAAGCAACATCACAATTTTTTACCTGTTGCTTCTCTCACCTTCAAAACTGCAGTCAAATATCCTCATTTATTTTTCAGTAGGCAAACAAACAACACACAACCCCAGAATGTAGTTCCTGAACACCAGACAGCTTTTAGAAGCATGAATTAGTTTGTTTGCCCAAATGTTCCTACTCCTTACCTTGGCTCCCAGACAAGTCTCAAAGTCCTTCTTCATATCTGACACAGCAACTTTGTCCTGAGGTCTTTTTGGTCCACTGCAGCAAGGCACAACAGTATGGAGATCCAACTCAACAACCTGTTCAAGTAAGATAAACAGAGAGTGATTGAGCACTGCCTGATAAGTTGAAGTCAGGTAAGCCACAGGCATGCTTACCTCTGCTGTTGAATCAATGCTAAGTCTGCATATTGTTATTTGCAGAAATTATTGTAAATACTTGAGAATGGGAAGAGCAGAAGAAAAGGAACACTTCTAATTTTAGACGCTGCCAGCTCACAGGTATGGCTATCAAAAGTACTAAAGCTACTGAAAAACCCAATGCAACTAAAGCATCTAAGCATGATAAATTATTTTTTAATTTGTCCTGTCACATGCTAGAAGGAGGTTAAAAAATGATGTGAAGAGACACTGTAACTGATACAAAACAAAGCACACTATTCATCTACTCCTCACCCATTTTCCAACTTTGTTTTCATAATGTGCTACATTCTTCCAAATCTACTAAGATTTTTGAACAATCATGCAGACCCAAACACAAGTTACAAGATAAGATTTTACAGTAGAGAAAACAACAAATATTCTTGACTTTCCTAGACACAGAGTAAGATCCTAACTTTCATGCACAGAAAATTTACTGTGTGCTTTGTGGTTACCACAGAGGGCTTTCTAAGGTCCTGATTCACACTGTAAAATAACTGACTGAACAGAAAAAAACTGCAAATAGGGCTTACACTCACAACATCCACATTATCGCCATAGCTACAATCCTTCAGTCTGGAAGGCCTTCTCAAAGCTCCATCAAAAAAACCTGAAAGAATCTGCACCAGCTGGAGGTCAACTGAGAGCCAATCTATACCTACACCCAGGTTTTCACACCTGAAGAGCCAGCTATCTCATTCCATTGGGCCTTAAAATAAGACAGCTGTGCAGACCAAAGCAAAGGACAAGGAATCCCTTGACTATTTCTTAGTTTCTGTGAAAAACAGACAATTGTCGCAATAAAACAGGACAGGGCATAAAGCAAGGAGCCAGAAAACAGAGTAGTTTCTAACCTGTGTGAAGTCTGGATCCTGAGAAGAGTTTGTGAAATCTCTTAGCATTCCCACAGCCTCAAGATACCTTTTTGTGCACATAACTTTCTCCTTGTCACGGCCTAAAATGAAAGCCAGATACAGCAAAACCAAAATGCAAGTTAAACGGATAAACCACCATCTGCCAGAATAGAGCAAAAAAAGTGCGTAACAGGCACACAGTCAATAGCACTACAAGACTCTTTCAAGACAAATATTAGAGGTCCACTAAAAACAAACCGATTGCGCAGATTTAGTGGCTTTTGCAGAACAAAATTCTAGTTTCCTATTTTTGTCATCTGGACAATCTAGGTTCAGATTTTTGCCAGGCTGCCATAAGTCCAACACTCAGCTCTTCCTACACATGCATCCTAATTGCAAAAACTAGTCTCAATAAGTAAATACCAAGAAAAAAATGAACTGAAGCTCAGAAGGCTTCACCTCATTCAATTCCACTGCTAATGCCATATAGACCTGCCATCCTTTCAATTACCCCTTAACTTATGGTCTCTTCTTATACTCACCAGTTTGTACCAGGTACCCAATGCTAATATCATCCACTGGAAAATAGGCAGCTGTTGCTCCATACTCTGGACACATATTGGCAATGGTGGCTCGGTCAGCAATCGACAGCTGGGCAACACCAGGACCAAAAAACTCCACAAATTTACCCACAACTCCAACTTGGCGGAGATGCTGTTATAAAAATACAGGGCCTGTGTCATTTGTTATGTGTCAAATTACATGAGCATGTCTGTTATGAAATCCAGCTTTTGACTCAGAGAAATCTCTTGTGAAGATTTCTACAGCCATTTGAAACCAAGAAGTTTTTGCTAAACTAAATCATGAAGATGAGGACATAGAGATGTAAAGTTTCAATAATAAGGTACAACATAGGACCATATTTCTTCTAAAACGTGCTCTTCCTTTCATTTAAACTAGACTGCCTTACAATTGTATTTTTCTCAACATGATGTTTTAAGAGGAAGAGAACTGTGTGAGAAGTCTTCACACAGCAAACCCAGAAGACAGAAAAATAGGGAGAACCAACTGCACAAGTACATGTGAACACACACAACATTTGAATAAAATGATGAAAAAAATGTTGCATTTCCCCTTTTGTAGGTCTCTCTGTAGACAGTATTCCATGATGAATTTCTACACCAGATTTCTGACTTCCAACAACACTAATGCTGACCCAGTAATATTCTTAATTCAGTGACAATGCACAGAGTGAGTAAGCATATTATAAATATATGACAAGAGTCAAACACCTGCACATGGAAGAAATAAGACTACAATTCTTACTGTCTGGTTTCCGGATTTTATATTGCCTAATTTTAAGTAGTGACCTCAAAAAACAAGTCATCAGGGGTCTTTTGAGGCAGAGGAAAAAGCACTGCTACTCCAAAACACTACTGAATTCCAAAATATCCCAACATATATTTTGTGTGGCTTCTGGGACACAGATCTGCCTAAAAAATTATCCTTAATGAGCTGAATCCAATCTACAGACAGTGATAAAGGTTTTTAAAAATTCAAAATGGCTACCTGGAAGCACACATAGGCTTCTTACACATTCAGTACAGTGGCTCTGTCCTACAGAATGTGTTTGTCTCTCAGCAGTAACATCAAAATATCAAATCTTGGTAATTTACCTTGGTAATGGTGAGCACAATGTCAGTGGATGTTACCAGTGGCTGAGGGTTTCCTACCAGCTTATAGCCAACTACCTCAGGAAGCACCATGCTGATCGGCTGTCCCAACATCACTGCTTCTGCTTCAATGCCACCCACACCTGCACACAACAGGAGGACACAATGTGACTATTAAGAAATATACTAACATGTCAGAGATAAACTTGTGCAGTCAATTGCCTGATGAGGGCTCTATTTAAGGTGTGAAAGGGGAGAGAAACCATACAGTCTGAGTCTTCTGCTAAGAGGCATTCCTCATCTCGCTGCTGTTCCTGCAAGGTTGGGCTTTTAAATTTCATTTAGTTTCATATTTTCATCCTTGTTCCTAAGCCATTAGATGGGATACTTGGTGAATCTAAGGATGTTTGGCTTTTACAAGAACAGATGTAAAATTTTTATTTAATATCTTAAACATGTAACACAACAAACCAAGAACGACTGACATGGCACTGAATATGTGCTGTGAGTGAAACATATGCAGACCATGATTCATGGTCATCAAACAAAAAATCAGAAATTATTTTGAAAGAAAGAAATGTTACTAAAGAATGCTAACATAAAAGGTACTTGTTAAGACAGAAATATCTTCCCTTATGTCCACTATGTTTCAGCAGAGTTTAGGAATGTGTAGGTGGAAATTGTTGCATAAGCACACCTTCACTATCAGAATTCCAGCTACAACTTAATATTGCTAATTTATTAAGGTAGCATATCAAGATGTCATAGTCATACGCAATCTAACAAAGCCATGATGTTATCTAGCAACTTAGCATTAAGCAGCCAAGCCATCAAGCAGTTTTATAACTTTCTGCCTTTAGAAAGTCCCTTGTATATTTATCTTCTTCTCTGAAATCTCCTTCTGCCTTTTGTTTAGTACAATGAATATTAAGCTAGGAAAACCTGCCAGTAATAGCTGCTTATGAATGCCAAATCACTACTCCAATCTTTTTTCCCACTTAATCTAAGAATTGTTCTGAAAAATAATTTCTAACTTCATTAATTCAGAATTATATACCTCTGTTAATTTAAAAGCTAATGCTGTGACAGAACCAATCATGTGGTTCCTTTCACTGGGTGTTGAATAATTTTTAAACATTTAAGTAAATAGAAATAACTGACTGACTACCACTGACAGTTACGAACCAAGTTCAGCATCACCAGCCTCTGGAAAAAATGTTGGATCTGAGAATATGCAAGAATTTGAGCCCATACGCTATACACTCTGTCCAGCCACACTTTTCATATACTGGAGAAAAACTGAAGCTAAGGGTCACACTTTTCCAAGCAGCTTTTAGAGGTACAACTCATCTAAATGATGGCTCCATGCATATGCTGCAACCAAATACAGAATAAGAGATGTGTCTATCCCAAAGGTGTCATACTTTAGATGCATTGAAGTTGTTCACCTTTGTATTCTAAGCCAGAAACTCTTTCACCCTTGATTCAGAAAGTTTCACTCAACCAATACTGCCACAGTACAGTAGGTGAGTTATTAAAATAAGAAATTCCTACCATACGTGGTGCTCAGAACTTTACAAGCACATTCATGAACAGCTAACAAATACTCTTTAAAAACACAGTGTGTTCCTTATTTGTATAACAACTGTTTCAACAGTGCTCCTATCACCATATCACAGGAAAATAAAGGCTCAGCTGAAGTCTTTGCTACTATATAGGATGACTACAAATACTTCCACTCCACAGTTACCTATTTATTCAATAATTCAAGCACTTCCGTTCACCACTAGAAGGAAAAATAAATTATTTATATCTATTCCTGTAACAAATATTGTGCAGAGAACTGGTATTAGAACATCACAGTTCTGTTTTGCATAATGTCCTCTCCAATCATAATTTAGTCATTCAGATTTAATTTTGAGCACCTTCCACCTAACAGATTTGTATTTGCAGTACTTTTTTAATAATCCAACACTTTTAAAGTAGCAAAGTGACACAAGAAAAATCAGATGGTCAGTGACACTTCAATTCTCTTTTTTTATTAAATATCTTCTTTATCTACTTCCTTGTCATTTAAATGCAGAGTGGAAAAGAATATATTAAAAAACCAAATCAAAGCCAACAACATGTGTAGCAGAAATCATCTGAGGTAGTTACCAGAAAGGGGAGCTAAGTTACAAAGTCTTATATAACTGTAAGAGACCTTATCAGGTTACTTGCATTTGGGATTAGGCTATGTAAGTGTGTCAAGCTGGCACAGAGATCCCTTTTCTTTACAGCAGCCCATACAGTGTCATGTTTTAGATTTGTGACCAAACCAATGTTGATAGCACACCAGAATTTTAGCTATTGCTAAGCAGTCCTTACACAGCATCAATACTTTTTGTTTCTCACTCTGCCCCTCAGCAAGTAACCAGGGGTGGGAAAAACATTGTGAGAGGTACAGCCAGGGCAGCTGAAGAGAGCTGAACAATGAGACATTCCATGCCTTAAAACATCAGGCTCATCACCAATCGGGGAGGTGGGCTTTCCAAAGTAGCCACTGCCCAGGGACTGGCTGGGCTTTGGCAACTGACTGCCTTTGCATCACTTCTTTCATTTCCTTTCCCCGCACTCACCCCTCTTCACTTAAACTGTGTTTGTCGCTAGCCATTACTTTCATCTTGCATTTGGACTAACAGTCCTCTTCCCCATTGCGCTAGCAGGAGGAGGGAGGAAGTGATTGGGTGGGGGTGATCTGCCAACCAGGATCAACTCACCAGAGCCCAAACCACAGCTGCCTGAGCCAAGAGACTGCTCACGATACACTGCTGTACATACCCCAGCCAAGCACCCCCAAGCCATCTATCATGGTGGTGTGTGAGTCAGTGCCAACCACGCTGTCTGGATAGTAGTAGCCATCCTGATCCATCACCACTCTTGCCAAGTACTCCAGGTTCACTTGGTGGATGATCCCAGAGCCCGGCGGAATAATCCTCAAGTTTTTAAAAGCTTGAGAGCCCCACTGAAACAAAAGGAATTAAAGTAAAATATTTTCAACATGAACACTGAAAGAGCTTTCATTCACTGAACTTTTCTTCATGCAAATAAGATTATTTTTGTCGGTACCTTTAAGAATTCAAATCTTTCTTTGTTCCTTTCAAATTCCAGCTCCTGATTTTTTTGCAAGCTGTCTGGTCTGCAAATAAAAATTATCAGCTGTCAGAACCAAAATTACCACATAAATTTTATATCTAGTCAAAGGTTGAAAGAAAAGAAGACTTATTAGCTAATGTGAACGCTGATCCATTGCACCATTTTAATATCACTACAGGCAACCAATGAAAAGGATTTAGGAAATCATAAGAGATAATACCTGGACTCTGTTTCAAATGTGAATACTAATCTGCATTTGGCAGGCCTAAATACTGTAGCCTGAGAAAAGCAACACTGCATGTTAGCGAAATAAGACTTTTCCTACACCTAAATCAGAAGGAATCAGCAAGGTAGTAAAGGAAACTGGAACACAACTGTCCTGCAACTTCCACTTTTGTGGTCACTATGATACAGTGCTGTCTGAAGACTCTGTGTTTCAAAACAGTGTTAACAAATTCTTCACTTCAATCAGCTGCCTAACTTGGGTCTGCAGAGTTTGAAAGAATTGAAGCATAAATCTGACCAATGTTCTCTATATGAGAGAAAAATCTCTATTTTCTTGCACATGTTTATGAGGTTAACAGAAATAAAATAAGGCTGTGACAAAAAATAATGATTTGTAACTGCCTACCAAAAAACTTCAAGATGGAAGGAAACCACCATAAAACATGTGAATGCAGGATCTGTTTGGAAGATTACTTCAGTAGGCCTATATTTATGTACCTTGGAGGGCAGAAGGACCTGTATACAGAGGTCTTATATTTCACTGTAGATCTAGTGAATTCTAGTGAGTCTTTGTATCTTTGTCCTCAGCATGAGGACTTAATAGCCTTTCCAGAACTCATAGGGGCCATACTAAGCAGTCCCTCATGCTCTCCTGCCTGGAGGCACTGAAGCAGAAAGTAGTTCCTCAGAACTGACCCTAGCGTAGATCACCTCTATTCTTAGAAAAGTGAGGAAGGAAGGAAATGTTCTCAATTCATCCTTTCTTAAAAACCTTTATGGAGTCAAAAAAGTGTACTAGGGAAAAAATGCCATTTGTGAGCGATTAATAATAATGCAGCATTATTAAAGAAAAGTACAATAAACACAGGCCTGGAATGAGTCTGTTTCTATCAATAATTTAGTACAGGCTTTTGCTGCTGATAGATACACCACAGATAGAGAAAATTCTCCTCCCAACTCACCACAGCTGATACAACAGTCTTACTTTAAAATTTCCTAATTTCTGGAATGTTGTAGTACAAATGCTACCAGTATGTTAGCATTGTATGCTAACATATGTATGTTGCTGTAGTACAAATGCTAACCAGTAGAACTACCTTGATGACCAGTAACTGGATTCAGTTGACTTACTACCATTAAGAAGTAAAGAGTGATTTTTTTATTCTTACTGCCTGTTAAAATCCACCTGGATGGAGTGATCTATCACGAGATCAGCAGGACAGATAGGATTTATTTTTTCAGGGTCCCCACCAAGTTTCTTCACAGCATCACGCATTGCAGCAAAGTCAACCACAGCAGGCACCCCACTACAACAGAAACAAAATAGGCATGGTGAAACAATTTGGAAAAGAGAAAAAAAAACAGTCCTGAGATACAGAAAGATAGCTACTGTCACATACAAAGCAAACTGTAATCCATTTTCAATGCAAGCAAATAACGAGTAGCAACCAGAACTTCTGGCATTTCAACACTTGACTTTTCTAAGACATCATACACTTTTCAATATTTCTTTTAACACAGCTTCTGATGCTTCTCTGCCCATATTGTACCATAATATCTTCAACCAACTTGGAAAACCCTCTTACTTACCTATCTGATTTTGCTGAGTGTTAAAACAAAAAGAATTCTCTGATGTCCTCATAAGGATCTGGCATCAATGAGCAACCCACTGAAAAAACTATATTTCTGTAAGAGCATCCCAAAGCAGTAAGGGTTTATGTTTTTAACTCTGACCATAAGGAAGCTATTACAATTTTTTTAAATATCAGAAACCATGCAACAACAGCAGTAAAAGGCTTTTTGGTTCCTACTGAATTTTACCTTGAAAATCCAGAATAATTACCAAAAAATAAACAGGGAAAAGGATCCACATTATCTAAACTGGACACAATTAATTGATATTGTTCAGCAGTTTGACATTCCAGGATAAGCTTTTTGTAGAAGAATAGGAAATTCTGTGTTATTTTACCTATGGGAATTTGGAGGGGGGGGAGGTGTAAGAGGAAAACAGAAGAAGAATTATTTTGTCAACTTATAAATGTTATTACAACTACAATTAATATGAAACAGACACAATATCCTTCTACAGTCTTAGAACAACTAAAGATAAATACATAATAATCCTAACTAGGAAGCTAGATAATTCTAAACCAGGACAACTTGAATGTAATTGTTGCATGGGTTTTGGAAAGTTGCCAAAGCTGCCTTTTTCAAAAAGGTCCTCAGAGGCCTGTCCAAGAGCTCATTTTCCAGGAATGCAGTTGCTCTGCAGACCTATAGGCACACTTTTAAAACTCAACAGGAGTATGGGGCAAGAAAGAAGAGCAGTAAGAGAAGGAACGTTTGCTTGAAAGTTCAGCTTCCTCTCTGCTCCAGTTTTTCAAAACATTAACAACAGCTAGTGGATGAAAAATAGCTAGGAAATCAGCACTTGTTTCATTTGAAGTTATGCCAATTTTTTCTAATGTCTTTAAGTTGAGCTGTACTGCGTCTCTATCACTTCAAAAATCTCTGTGAAAATGCATAACAGAGATTATGACAGCTAAGACACTCTACCGTTGAGGAAGAAAATCAACAGGCAGCATAGCTGCACTGGGACTACATGGATGTACTAAAATATTTTATAAAGACAGAGGACAAAGATACAAAGAACCGTGAGTAGATTTGGAAGTCAAATGCTGTATTAGAACAATTAGATGCTATTGTTCCACCTGAAAATTGACTTTCCACATTGAACAGGGACTATTATATAATTATTACTGACATCTGAGGACTCACTGCAATAACAAGGCTCATTTTTTAGAGTCCATTAGGTAGGAATCTCAATTTGCATTTCTGGGAAAAATAATATGCTCATTTTTTCAACCACAGATAAGTCTTTAAAAATATATTTACAATAACACAGATTTAGAAGAGGGAAAAATTATGTGGGTTATAAATGAGAACTGAAATAGGTAGAAAATTGAAAGAACCACTGGGGAACAAAACCAAACAAACAAAAAACAAACAAACAAAAAATGTGAGAGAGATAGAGACAGAGAGAGAGAGAGAGAGAGAGACAATACCACCCCTTCAAAGAATAACTTCTAAACACTAAACTTCCTCAATTGCATGCAATTTATCAATCCCATTTCCTTCCCCTGTTTCGAAGCTTTGTGAAGATATTTACTTCTCGATCTCAGAAAAGTTTTTTTCAATGCTCTGAGTGTTTACCTCTTCAAGTGCTTTCTGTAGCATGACATTCAGGAAAGCTGAAAAAGGGTTTTCCAAATATCTCACTGCTATACTTTCCCTCAGCTCACCCCTCCACCCTAAGCTGAGCATTGTTGCACTCTCAAAAGACCCTCTTCCTTGCTTTGGGGACCATCAGACTCACGTGAAGTCTTGCAGAATAACTCTTGCAGGCTTAAATGGCACTTCAACATTCTTGTGTTGCATCACTTTCCAGTTGAGAATATTCTCAACATCTCCTTTCTTCACTAGGAACTCATCACAGTTACGGACCGCTGCTTCCAGGAGGATTCGAATGGAAAATGGCAGGCGAGCTGCATGGGTAAGAGGCAAGAAACAAACTCAGTTTTTACCTTAGGGCATTTGTCAGCAAGCGCAAAGTTCCATGCCAGGGGCAGACAGGTCCCCATTTTCCCACAAGGCTTTATTCCGATTATCCAAACCCCTCTTCCCACCTCCAGCTTTGCCAGGAGGTCAGTACTAACTGACCTGTTCCACTTGATGCTCTCAGCAAGTTTATTATCTCAGTTCCTGTGACACAGTAGACATCTTTTTTGAGGGACTTTTCCATCCTCCATAGCACAGCAACATGCTGAAAACATGCTGAAAACATGCTGTGCTCACCTTGTTTTTCTGCAGTTTGCTCTCACTCTTGTCACTGAATACAGGCAAATAAATGTAGCAGGAAAAGCATAGTTTTCTACCTGCCATATTGGAAAGCACAGCTTTAGTGGTTTATGCAGTCCCTTCATCTCAAGAGATGGAAGATGAAACTGAATGAAAGTCAGACTGTGCACCTATCAATCTTCTTTTACTTCAAATCAGAAATATTTAAAGATAATGACACAAAATACTATTAGAGCAGTCCTGACAGCTCTACTACAAGGAATGGATGTGAAGAAAAAACCCAAACACGTCTCAGTCCTTCCTCCTCCAGTCCACTTTAATAATACTTGTTTGATTGCTTCTCAAAATATTCACATTTTAAAATCTTTTGAGAAGTTTGTTCCAATTTTCTACAGAGGGCTGACCTCAAGACATAAAAGTCACTTAATCTCAGTGAGACCTCACTAGTGCTATTGTAAAAAAAAAAATACAACATCTATTATTCAGGACAAAGTATTTCAGAACAATTTGAGTTGGTTGTTGTTGGGAGTTTTGTTTTGGGGGATTTTATTTATTTGGGAGTTTTGGGCGTTATTGTTACTGTTGTTTGGAGGTTTTTTAGAATCTTCTCTTGCCCTTCCCTGCTAAGCTATTTAATTTTTATGCTGAATATTGAGAATTGCATCCTTTGTCCTTTAAAGAATCTGGAGTTTATCACTCTTGGAATCCTGGAATGGATTAACTGGTAACACTGAATGTGTATTTGCCGATCCTTTAAGACTCTTCTCTGCTTTTCATCCACCAAGACTGACATTAATTGACTGGTCACATATTGGAGCCTGTAATGGATACGTGTTGCTGACATTCAGAGAAAATGTTCCTCCTCTTGTTCCCTGAATTCCCCTTATCACCTCTCTCCTTTTGAAACATCAAGCACCCACCATAGTATCTAAGGTATAGATATTCAAGTTTCTAAGTTACAGTCAATGGCACAGACACTAAGATTTTTAGCAGTACCACTGAAAGATTTGGGAAATGTTAGAGGAACTAAGGAAAAAGCCTCCTCAGAAAGGATTCTCTACCCACTACTGTTTTCAAAGCTGAAAAACCTTTCTGATTAGTTCAGTCATACACATCAGTGTTAGACCCTTTCCAGTCTTTAGCAGTATAAGAAAACTTGTACTCTTAGTTTTGCCTAGCTCTCCTCAACCACTCAGCAAAAACAAGACTGCTGTGTGCACAGTATGCTGAGAAAATACTACTGCAATCTTGCCAATTTTTCTGTCATTCTAAATTTCAATAATTAAATTTTATTAAAATTTTGTTTCCAAGATTCGCCTTTTGAATTCATAGTTCTCGCCAGAGACCAAGTATCCTCTAATGTGGCCAAGTCTGTTCAGGTTCTATTTATCAGTATTAACAAAATGCTTCTCTTATGTTGTCAACGTACCGTATCTCACATCTTCCAATTTGCTCAGATTAAAGAATTTCTTCAGAGGCTGTTTTGGGTCCAGTGGCTCCACAATCTGTATGAAAGGGTTGCTCATGGTTGTTGAAGGCCCTAGTTAGTGTCCCTAAAACAAAAGAAAAATCAAGGGCATTTTCATTACATTTGTCCTTCATACCAAGTACATGTCCCATAGCCTACAATGTATCGACTCCACACACAAAGGCCTGTACCAGAGAAAAAGGTACTGTCAGTCATTCCCTTTCCACCCCAAATCTACTTGTAACACATCCTCAGAGATAAAAGGTCTGAAGAAGATAGCAGTACTGTGAAAAATACAGATACACCACATGGTTTAGAATCATAGAATCTTAAAAGCTGGAAACAACCTCTAAGACCATGGAGTCCAACTGTTAACTGAGCATCACCGTATCCACCACTAAACCATGTCCACAAGTGCCACACGCACACACCTTCTGATGATGAATCCATCATTTCCCTGGGCAACCTATTCCAATGACAGGAATAAATTGTTCCTAATATCAAATATATACCTCCCCTGGTACAGCTTGGGAATATGTTTCATCCTGTCACTGGCAGCCTGGGAGAACACACTGACCCCACCTGGCTACACCCTCCTTTCAGAGAACTGTTGAGTGGTAAGGTCTCCCCTGAGCCTCCTTTTCTCCACGCTAAACAATCTCATCTCCCTCAGCCACTCCTCACAGAACCTGTGCTCTGACACCTTCATCATCTTTGCTGGCCTCCTCTGGATACAATTTCACAAAGGAAATTCAATGTCTTCACTATTCTCTTCTTTATGCTGCTTCTAGACAGCTGTTTGTGCCTCTGTGACTTACAAACCACCATGACAACACAGTCTTATTTCTAAAGTGTGTTGTGGTTTAACCCCAGGCACCAACTAAGCACCCACAGCCACTCCCTCACTCCTTTCTGGCAGGAAAGGGAAGAGAATCAGAGCAGCAAAATGAAAAACTTCATGGGTTGAGACAGAGGTGGTTTGATAGATAAAGCAAAATCTAGACCTGCAAGCAAAGCACAATAAGGAATACATCCACCTCTTCCACAGCAGTTCTGCCATCTCCAGGACAGCAGGGCCCCATCACGTCTCATGGTGATTTGGGAAAATGAACACCATAACCCTGAACATCATCCTCTTCCTTCTCCTCACAGCTCTACATGCTGAGCATGATGCCACATGCTGTGTGATACCCCTTGGGTCAGTTGGGGTCAGCTGTCCCAGTGCTGTCACCTCCCAGCTCCCTGCACACCCTCAGCCTCCTCGCTGGGTAAGGAGCTGCAAAGGCCTTGGCTCTGTGTAAGCCCTGCTCAGCAGGAACTAAAACATCCCTGTCTTATCATTTGTATTCCCAGCACAGCCCCATACTATTAGGGACAAAATTGCCTGTATCCCAGCCAAAACCATCAGAAGTGGCATTGATCTGAAGCTTAACTGACAGACATTTACATTCAAAATTAAAAACAATTTAACAAAACCAGAAAACACTTTTATTTGAGACAGAAAGTATTACAGACTAAGATTATAAATGCTATCAGAGACAAAAAGGACTCTCCTAATTTCAGAAAGATTTGTTAGGGTCACCACAAAAAGAAAATTTACATAGGGTCTATTGTAAATGTCATTTTAGTTTGAGATATTTTATTTTTTTATTGTTGCTTACTGATTTACTGGTTTTTGTGGCTTAATGGTTTGCTGGATAAAGCATTCCTCGGGCCCAAAGATAATCCCCATTGCAAGGCCAACTAGCAGCAAGGGGCCTAAATTCACTACAGAAATATCTCTTAATGTCCAGAAAAGGTTAACCATATGCAAACTACTTAATGGAACACTTCCTAGGACACACTGAAGACCTGAACTCTGCCCAAGTCTCTTCTGGAAGTGTTGGCTTAGACCAACACATGCCAAGGATCAAGCTAACAATTTAACAGTGAGAACAATTCTCTTGCAGTGCCTGGCAACATTCCCAGTCATGATTAAAATTCTTTAGTAGAGAGATAACCAAAGGCCTGATTTTCACATCCCTGTTTTTCCCAGAGTACAATTCCTGTCTTCATTCAAGTACCATTATCTTCTCTTGCCCCAGGTTTTCAAATGAGAAAATTCACAACAAGGCAGGAGATACACATGACAGGCCTTGGAGACTGGTGCAAAAGGATGCGCCAAGTCCAGTACTTGTTAAAAACAGACACAGCAAGGCCAAAAAATTAATTAAAAAATTAATTTATCTCACCTGCTAGTTTCACGCAATGTTCAGAAAATACTACTATATGGAACACACTTATGGAGGGTTTTTAAAGTATTCCAGTACTTTTAAAACTCAAAATTCATGTATTTTCTTAGAAGACAAGCAAAGAGAAATAGCAGAAATGGTAACAAAAGAAAGTTCAGGGTGTAAAGCAGCAAGATAATGTAGAGAAAGAAATATTTACAGAATTCTTTCAAAGCAAATAACGGATGTTTCTAGATAAAAAGCTGAATGCCCAGGGAAGCTGGAAGGTCAGCAAATGAACAGACTGCAAACACACCCACAACCTGAAATGTATCATCTCTCACATTTCCATTGACAAGTTATTTCTGAAACTCCTTTTCTCAGCTTTGCAAATACTCACCCTGTACACAAGCCCCTAAAGTTTTAGGTGTCATGATCTTTAATCAGCACGAGCTACTAGCTATTCCTCTAAGCAAACTTTGTGCCTCTACAACTGAGCATGATCAAAATTAATATCTTCCTTCCTCTTCTTGCCAGCTACCCTCCTGTTAAGATTTACTTTTTTGCATTCCACTTTGAGAACTTTATTTTATTCATATCAATTTCTCATGGGAAAGTTTAAGAGTGGCCATAGATAGAAAATATTCGGATATCCCCTGGCAGATAAAGCAGATCATTAATTTGATATGACCATGAGCCCACTGTACTCAGCTCACATATTCTCATGCAAGTATAAACTGCAGTTTGAACATCTTCCATCCAAGTCCATGTTTTGGCAAATCACAGCAGAAATTCAAGATGTTATGACACATTATCTACATGTTAACATTACTTTATCAGACACCACCCTCTTCCGCAAACAGCTCACAGTATGAGATACTTCAGTACAAATCTCTCATCAGTGATTTATACAAATAAGCCAAACTGTTGGCTAACCATGCCCTAATCAAAAATTCTTTTCATATGCCTAGTCACACTGATATGAACAACACTGTTACAAACCTGGAAGTCATTCAGAAATACCTGAAAAGAGGTAAAATCTCTAGAAAAAATACCAACTAGCAGCATTACTGTAGTAAATTTCACAGAGACAGGGAAGCTCAGTCATATCAACTACTATTTCCACACAGTAAATTATAAACCAACTTGCCACAGCACAGAACTCTAAACTAGTGATTTGTTAAAAAGAAATCTGGGGGCAATACTCTGCACACTGAATATACCAAAACTTTTGAAGTCATCCTCACAATAGATACAGGTTAACTTTTTTATTAACTTGATACAGGTTAATTTGTGATTACAGCAAGGAATATTTACTTGTGTTCTGCAGGCACTGAAATGTAAATATGCAAACATGGGTGAGCAGACATCTGTCTGCCTGGAACTGGTGCAGCATGCAGGGTCACACATGCTGACCATGGCAAATGCATGACCACATCGATACCTGCTCAGAAATACCAAAACAAGCACTTGATCCTCTGCCCAACAACCTTAAAACAGTTTGTGTGGAGATTACATTGAAAAAAAACCATCCATGGATTATTCAAACATGAAAATGCAGAATAGCATTAAAAAAGGAGCATCTCATTACTGACACAGACTCATAGAATATTATGAGTTGGCAGGCACACAAGGATCACCAAGTCCAAGTAAATGGCCCATATGATGCTCTATTCCACAACCCTGGCATTATTAGCACCATATCTGACCAATGGAGGTAATCTCAAGATACTGGAACATCCTTAAAGAGTTGCATGACTTGTATGAAGTGTACCAGACAAACAACATTCTGATTTTAGCACTTCCTTAGTGCCTACTATTAAAAATCTGAGAACACCCACAATCTGGTCCAGACTAATGCTGATCATCTATGAATCTGAACTCCCTACCAATATTGTCTGCCACTCGCCGTGTTACATCAGTGCAGTAGCTTATTACTGCACCACCACACTCAATCTCTTGTTAGAAGGCACCTCAATTCACCCAGACTGCACATTAGCTCACCACAGAAAGTCCGATTTCTGTTTTTCCCTCTCCCTCAGAGAAGCAGAAGTACAGAAAGATTGTAACCATGAATACCAGGAGGGGCAAGTTTATCTGGATATAAGGCCATAACTTTCCAAATATAAAAAAAGGAAGTAGTGTTTTGCAAATGCAACATCTTGCCCTTTAGAGTAGTGAATGAACCCTTGGCCACAACAGCTGTTCCTTGCTTCTGCATCCCTATATGTGACACAGTTCAAATTTCTCGGGAAACACAAGTTTTACACTGTGATACTCTAAGTCTTTTTGAACAAACAAAATCTTAAGTACAACACTCCTCACTTCGTCTGTATTGAGTGTGCCAGCAAACTCAGCTTTTACCATGGAGACCTCAGATGTTCACCAGCACCAAAAGATCATTGCAAAGATGCCTGCTGGCTGTACTGTCTGTGGTTACCTCTGTGGTGTCCTGAAGGACACACCCTTTGATGATCATGACATAAGAAACATGCACAAGTCCAAGGGTACAGAAGGAAAAAGGTGTCTGTCCATCCTCTTCCCTTGTCTTCTCTTGTTCGTTAATCAACTGCATCAGATACATTCAAAGTATATTAAAGTGTCATGGGAATTTCCATTAAAAGATTTAATTAAGAATCTTAACATTTTTTCTTTAAAAAAAAAAATCACAGGAGATTTCACAGTATGTTTTATGTGTGCTTTCAAATCTTCCGCTGTTGCACCTTTCTGAGTATCTAACATAAATACAATACTCGTCACATCTCAACAACACTGATTGGAAAAGGACTTGCTTCAGTTTAAACCACATTTTTGGTTAACAGTGACTCCTTCACTCTACTTGAGATTCCTTTTAAGAGCAGTTTTGTAACTTGGAACAAAAACAACAAATAAATTTTACTGAAATTAATGGAGTTGAAAAAATATTGTAATATATCCTTTACACTTGCATAAATTATCTCATGAAGATCATTGAGAAGGAAAAAATGTATTTAGCCTCTTGCTATACCTGAGAAAGTCTGAAAACTGTTCTAGACATCACTTATAACACTTTTCTACTCTCTTTAGAGTTGAAGGTGAAACAGAGCACAGCTAGTCAGATTAAAAGCAGCAATCTCACATCAGAAAAAAAAAGGGGTTCTTTATAAAAAAACACAGCAGCATGTATACTTATTGACTGTAAACAGATCCATACTATCAACAATATGTATTATTTTGGGGTTTTTAGTAATATCAGAGCATCCCATTCATCTCTCACCATGCAGAAAAGGAGAAAACTGTAGCACATGGAGTGGTTTCCTACATACATGCTGACAATAAACCATGCTCTTTCTGTAGTATACAACACAAATGTTTACAGAAGACTCATGATTAGTAACAACCACATTTATTACAGAAGTACCTGACAATAAACCAAAGACACAGATTGTTTGATCTGCAGAAGGGAAAAAATGCTCTGGATGAGAAAACTTCTGTCTAAGCTTCAGGGCATAAAGTAGCAACAGAAAAGCCATGGTTATTCAGCATTTTAGTACAGACATATATTTAATCTCACTTGGAGAAACATGTTTCAACAATTGCTTTTTCTATTCCATCTTCGGCTTCTTAGCTGCTGTCTTTCCAATAATGAAAGGGTGCCTGTGTTATCAATGATAAGAGGGTAATTTTAGACATCACTACATAAAACTAAACACCAGGTATCTTAACTAAAACAGATTTCAAGTATTTAATGCTCTTTTTCCTGAAATGTGGGTAAATTCCCGGCCATCACTGGGAAGTACACACTCAGCAAAGAAGCAATTTAATGTCAACATTTTACCAGACTCTAGAAATGCTAAAAAAGATTACACTCAGGCAAAGCAAAGATACAATTTTATCAGTCATCAAGAAAAAGGGGAAGGCTCAGACTTGCTGGTACTTGAAGAAACATGATAAAATATGATGTTTCTGTGATGAAACTTCCAACTGAAAACTGGGGAAAAAAAGAGGTGAGTTGGCAGGACACCATGGTAAAAGTCCTTTCCTGGTGATAAGGCAGGACACAGGCAATATCCATGGCCTTGCTTCAAAAATGCAACATTTTTCATCCATGCTGAATCTGATCTTACCATCTTCTGATGCAATTATCACTCCTGTGCCCACAAGTTACTTCCCTTGGTTTTCTCCATTCAAATGAGTGCCACTGTATGTATCTGTACTTAGCTGCCAAGTTTGCAACAAGCACCTTCAAATAGCAAAAGGAAGCAACTTAAAAAATCTAAGTGGAGCTGCAGCAGAGCAGCAGGCTACTGAGTTTTAAATTCTACATCACAACATTGAGCATGCACTTCATGACATTACTAGCAGTCACATATAGCTGAACAGCACTTATTTAATTAAGGGCTATTCCTCATTTCCCCTGGGCCTCTAAAACTTCTCACAGATCTTCTCATGGTTTCACACTCTACTCAACAAGGAGCCCCCATTAAAAAAGTTGATTACTAATTCCAGTTTACCTAAGTTATAGACGGCATAGCCGTGAACAAAGATCTCTGAGGAGGTCCAGCATGTAAGAATTTCCATCATGTTGGAATTGCACCACGTTCCCTTACCCAAAAACCAACGAAGGAGAAGACCCATGTTAAGCATGTTGACAAAAGCTTGCATTTTTTATATGGAAAGACAACCTCTCTTCAGTATCAGTCTGGTGATTAAAGTAGTAAAACTTCACTAAGTAAATCCATCCATAATTCAAGTCAGTTTAGGAAAAAAATCCTAATAAATACACCCATGTGGCAGGATTTTTTTTTAGTTTAAATATTCAAATTGTATAAGAAAAATGTTTTTGTTACACTGGGTAAATCAACAGACAGGTAGAGATGACCAGACACATGACAACACAACAACAGAAACCCCCACCTACTCACCAAAAAATGGCAAAAACCCAACCAACCAAACCATGAGCAAAAAAACCCTCAAGTCCACACATGCCCCAGCATTTGGATAGACTTCAACATCAGAAGTAGAACAAGCAGAGTCTTGTTTTATAAAAATATAAAATGCTATAATTACTCTTGGATGTACAAAAAACAGATGAGTGCAATTACTGTTGCAATAAACACACGTTTCTTCTTTTGATTTAGAGAAGCTCTTATTACTTAACACTCTACCTGTGTTAAGATAAGGCCACTATGTAACAAAAAATGCCGTTCCATTCCTGCTAACAGACACTGAGGAAATTTCAGTGTTTAAAGAGACTCCAGAAAGAATCTTTGTTTCCTCGTACACAGAAAGGTCCACCATTACACATAGATCCTTAAAGAGAAGTTCACTAACAATTTGATGACTGAGCAACTATTCTGCCAGTATAAACTACATCAGTATTCCACACTGGAAAAAATGCAATAATAGAAAAAGGAGGGTTTCTTAAACAATCTCTAGGCAAAGTTTCAGAGAACCTCTTTCAACTTTAATGCTCAAGAGAAACACTGTACTAAAACAAACAGAGCTTTGGATTGCAGATGCTCCTGCTTTCTCCTGGTGCCTGAAACTTTTGACAGCAATGCTAAAATACTTACTTATTCAGATCCATAAAGTGCTAAACTTCCAACACACTAAGCAGGTTGCTAATTGCATATTCCCATAATCTGCGTATTTCATAGGCTGTCATGAGTATTCTGACCATTGCACTTTGTTAGCAATGCTGTATCACATATATTGGAACTGAAAGTTTAGGTCAGAGATCAAGTTGTGAAATCAAACATCGAGGTTTTAAAGTAACTCTGACTCCAAGTGGGCTGGAAGTTTAGGAGCCCAGCTCCAAAATGTAGATATTAAACTCCTGCACATCATCCCTCCAGAAAGCCAAATGCTACCTCCTCTCTCACCTCAATACAGCTTAGAGGGACAGTCAAAACACTTCTCTTGTATAGATATCATCAGCCTTTGGTAACCCAGGCAAGCACATATATGTAGTGTCTCTCATGTGCTCTCAGACAGCCTCTGAAATGCAATCTAGTCTTAACAAAATCCAGATCATAATTAAGCAGGTGTAAGTGTTAAGGGAATGCTTTCTCAGCACACTCACCACTGAGTGTCCCAGATAAAAGTAGAGACTAATTTTTATTTTTTGCTACAGGAAAATGAGCAGCATTACACCCAAGAATAAAAGGAAGCTTATTTGGAGACTACCAAACACTGAAAAATAAAGTGTTGAAATTTCTTTCCCACCTCCTGGGAGAGTAGCTCTGAACTTTAACCTACTTTCTACCTCTATACAAACTTGCTGCTTTTTTACCCTATGCTAGTACTCTTAGACTGTTCATTAACAAATATGCAGCTTGGACCAGTTTTAACAAAGAACTAGCTTTCAGTGTTAGTTACAAAAAACACAAAACCAACATGGAAGCACTGCAAGAAATGTGGAATACAGAGCAGGTGTACAAAGATTTGGTCTAGAATTTTAGTTCAATGTCAAAAGGCAGGATTAAAAGACATCTCAGTACTGGTCTGTAAGTTTCAAAAGACTCCTGTGAAGGGTGAAGAAATGCAGGAGAGGTGCATGGGAAAGACAAACAAAATGAGAGTATCGTGAATCAGCTCTGTACTCATGTCATTACCATTATATGAGCTCTATAAACTGCTCTCTCTGCACCTTGAAAACTCCTCTTCTGCATTGAAATCTGAACTGTTTCAGAGCTACTGAAGATATATGTAGGTGGAAGGATCCTTTCAGGATGAAGGACTGATTAGAGGATTACTTCTGTTGTGGAATAATCTGACACTGTGGGGTCCTAACTTTCACACACAGGATTTCAAGACAAATCCTGAATTTGTTGTCTGAAAATAAAGATAACTTTCTCACACCAAAAACTTTTACCAGTAATCTCAGCAGCTATTCAACTATTTGTGCAGATGAAGTTTTCAAACACCCACAGCTTCAGTCTGTAAGGAGTACAAGTGTGTGTCTGATACAATTTCATGAACTCAAACTAGCTGTTAGCAGAGTTTTCTGGCCAAGCTTTCAGGGGAGGCAAATTAAGTTCCACTAAACATTTTAAATCACCTTTTTATAACAGTTTTCACACAGAAAGGGTAGGCAAAAAAACCCCAAACAACCAAAATTAACACCCTCTTTCACAAGCAACTGAAGTCCTGACCCTACAGCTGTGGGACGTCCCAATTCTTTCAAGGAAGTGCCAAAAACCTAGAGGAAATCTTCTGAATTAATCGTTAAGGCAACAGTGAACGTAAAAACCTCGAAAAAAATTATCTCATTTTCACACAATTAAGACTCCTCTCTACCTTCTCTATATTTCAAGACACAAAGGGACCACTCTTCAATTAGCATCTTTCCATTTAGCTTAAGTGGATTGTTACTCCAAGGAGGGAGCAAATTTCCAGCTCTTACTCTCACAATGCTACAGTGAGAGTCTATGCTGGAAAACACTAGCAAAAGAGATTTGTTCCATTTCTTACTATTCAAATGTTATTTCTTCTCTAATTTTCTGCATTTATTGTTTTGGCTCTTCCACTATTACTATAAAAACAATTAGTATCAATAGACACTAATAGACACTGGATAGACAAACCAGAGAGAAAAGAAGACAAACCAGACAACCAGAGAGACAACCAGAGAGAAAGAAAGGTGCTAAATTACAAATATGATATGACAAAAACCTACAGTTTGAAAGCCCTGTGGTCTTTTCAATTCAGCAACAGTCTGCATGATGTTCGCTGTAAAGCATTGCAAAGTGATCAGACTTCTTTTTACATGGAAAGCTTCTACAGGAATCTCCTCTATCTTATAAAGTCTGAGAAGAGTAAAGTATTGATAATTTTCCTAATAAATCCTCACACACACCACAGATCCTGGAAGGCACAAGACTCAGCTGCACTTCCTACTCTATGCCCATTACACTCCTCTTACTTTCTTTGAAGCAGTAAGTAACAATCCCCAGAAGTTTATTAGGACATTCTGATGAAGCACAATTGCTTTTAAGCAAAGCATTACTAAATAAACACTCCAGTGTTAATATTTCACTAGGGTGGTCTTCCTTTACTTCGGTTTTGCAGATTGATAAAGCCAGTCTGAACAATAGCAAAAGCACTGAGTACTCAGAGATATTAATTCTTTGGATACAGAATCCTCTGTTTTAGACCAAGTTTCCTGCTGATATTAAAAAATACTACAGTTCAGCTCTCTCCATCCTGCCCTTTATCCCCCTCCCCCCACCTTTACTAGCTTTAGAGGTGGAAACTAAATATCAAAGTACAACCTCCAGTTAAAAAACAAATGGGAACTGTGGTGATATTATGAGACGTGGAAACATACTGAACATGAACAGGGACTGATCCAAATATACCTGATCCAGTTATTGAAACTGGGCATCTCCATCGCCACAGTCCTAAGTCAAGGTAAATTAGAAGCCAAACACCTGCATCTGTGCTAGGACCTCCACGACTGTTACTGAACACCTGCACCTGCTGTCTGTGCCATGAACATGAAACAGATTATTTTGTCGCCCAAAATTATTAAAACCCAACACTTTATAGGCATCACCTTCCAATTATTTTCTTTCATCCTTTCCCTGTCCTACCTATGTTGCAGATCTACTGAGGTTTTTTTCAACACAGAGAAGTTGCTGTGTGCTTAATAGGTATACTTCGCACTACCCTCCACTATTTAGATACTACTGAAATACCAATAGACAAGGCTCGAGCAGTTCCCGGAGGAAAAATGAATGTTAAAGCTTCACCTATATGAGGACAGGGCAGCACAACTTCTCGTCCACGCCCGCTCTTCTCGAGATAAATCTAAGTCTCTTTCACCGCTCTGCAAAAGCCGCCTCCTGTACTCCCTGTGAGCCGGCCCCAAGCCAAGTGCTGGAGATCTCGCCAGCCGGGGCCCGGAGCCGCGGCGGGGGCCGCACAGCCCGCCGCCGCCGCTACGAGATGGTGCCTCGCAGAGGCTGCTCCGCCAGAGCCGCCTTCCCTCCGCAGCATCCAACGACTCTTTCCAGCCCCCACCGCGGGAGCCGGGACCGGGAGCCAGCAGGATCCCCCGTCCTGCCAACGGGCCCTGCTAGCCGCCAGCGCCCGCCCTCCGCCCGGGCCCGCTCCAGTCCCGGCTCTGCCCCGAGGGGCGCCCCTCCACCCCACAACCTTTCACCGCGGCCGCCAGGAACGGACACGCCGCGGCCGGAGAAGCGGCTCTCAGGCACCCGAGCCGCCGGCGCCGGGGGGGAGAGAAGCGAGGCGGCGGGGCCCGCACTCACCGGGGAGCGAGGAGCACAAACCGCCACCACTGCCGCTGCTGCTCGCCGTCAGGGGCCGCCGGGCGCAGGCACAGGGAAGGGGCGGTGGCGGCGGGCTCCGCCCCACGCCCCAAGGCCGGAGCGGCGGCGGGATGGCCGCCAGCCGCCCGAGCGGGAGGGAGGGAGGAAGGACGGAAGGACGGGAGGACGAGCGAGCGGATGGCCAGCCCGGCGGAGAGGGCACGAGGCTGGTGGGTTCACCCCTCCCTCCCGCAGCCCTGGCCCCGGAGAGAGCCGCTGCTTTCCTCGGCCAGTCACTTCCCCTGGATGGAGGAGGAGAGGGAGCGCTGTGAGTGTGGAACGGTGGGCAGGAGGGTGGTACCGAGGTCAAGGCCAGATCTGCTGCGGTTAGAGTTATCGGAAAGACGGGCACTGTGACATGGGCAGCAGGGTGCGGGCGGTGATGTGCCTTGTGCCGACCGTAAGTGCACCATGTGCTCACAGCCCGAGCGGTTGCTCAGGCTTCGGAGTCCAGAGGTTCTGTCAGTGAAGCCTGGAAACTGATGTCGCTCAGGACACCACCTGACACACAGGACTGCATCCTCATCCTCGAGGTACTGCAATAGGAGTGAGACGTCCTGTTGTTTCTCTTGGCAGGACGAGAGCTGATTGTCCTGGCTGTTGGCAGAAACAGGCTGTTACAAGCTGGTCAAGATCAATATCATGACGTCAATATTAAAGAACAATATCAGAGCAGAGAACATCCTAGAGGACATAATTTACATCAACCCCATAGCTGAGTGCCATGGAGACTTTATCAGTGTCCAGCGTGTTCCCAGTAGAACAGTATACGGTTTGGGCCTGAATAGTGTTGAGGAATACATTCAGTGCAACTAGTCAGGGTACAGCTGCAGTGAGACAGCACATTGAGCTCTGGATAGCAGGAGCCAGAAGTAAGAGGCTAGGAACTGGCAGTGACCCAACAAAGGGTGCAGGACCCTGTGGCCCAGCTAGGTGAGCAGACACTGGGAGACACAGCAGGAGCCAATGCTTCAGCTGGAAGACCCCAGGCTTTCACACACTTAGACTGTGAGGGTATAAAAGCCCAGGGTTTGCTTTGCTCAGGGTCCCTCCTCAGAGATACCAGCTTGAGCTGTTATTTTGTCACAACACCATGATTAAACCATTTTAAGAATCCAGGAGTCTGAGACTCTGTCATGGGAAGCCTGAGGTCCAGCCAGTAAGGAAACCTGGTCTGACTGGGTGAGAGTGTGGTGTGTAGGGAGTCAAACAGGGCACCTCTCAGCTCACTGGAGCCACCATTGTGAAGTGACCTCCGTTCCAGCTCATGTGGTCACGTGGAGTGTGCCTGCCAGAGTGATTCCTGGATAGTCAGGCAGGAAACTTTGCTTAACAATTAAGAAAACTAAAAAGTATCTAATTCCAGGAAAATAATTGTATACATAGTAAAGAAGGGTTGCATGTAAGGAATGTAAATATTCTGCAAGTCTTGATGAGGTCTTGGAGGTCACTGGCTAGGAGACGTGCTAATCACTGACAGCTGGAGTAAGAAAGGGTCCATAATGTTTTAGTTTTACCTGAAGAAAGCTTAGGCTAAGAGCAAACTGAGTTACTTGCTGGCTTTGCTGCAGAGGAGCAAGTCTCAGGTAAGTGAAAATGCAAGTGCTTAGCTCAACTTGTAAAGAAGGATGAAACACAGAAAATGCCCATGATGTCTCGCCTGGATGTTTGTGGGCTGGATTCCTGCACACTGACCTGTGCTGACAGATCCTCTTGCCTACATACACTATCCAGCTGGAACTGTCAGACCAAAGAAGAAATCAATGGGAAGGACCCCAAGATCTAGCAAACAAGATATATTGAGTAGGATTTTTTTTTAACTTAATATGGAAATCCTGGCTTTGACATACCTGCTATTGATTTCACTGGAACAGTTGAGACTTCTAGGGACCATCTGTAGTTAAACCTGCTATTCTCTGACCTGATACCTCTAAATAGCCTTTAATCTGCAACATATAGTACTTTTGAGTTATTGCTCAAAATCACTTCTAGGTTGGCCTGCTTTCTGTTCAGCACCTGGAATAAATACCACCTGGAATAATTCACTTGCACTAAGTTTTTCTTTTAGAATTCTATTGGTTTTTAGAACATATGATTTGCTTTACCAGATGGTTAACATGGAACTGGACATTAATTCATAATATTGTTTTCAAACTTTGGCCAGAGAGGTTCCTAAGACTGAGTTTGGCAGAACACAGTTATGTTTGTAGTTTTGCTTTTGGCTCTTGAAGGTGGAAGCCCATGTTTCTACATGACACCACAAAAGAGTAGATTGCTCCAATGGTCTGAAAAGCCAGAGAATTTCTAAAACCTGTTAAAGCTTTAGATGTTTCATTATTTGACAGACGTTTTTATTTTCATATATGTTTAATTAATAGTAATAAAGGCATTTCAAATATGTTCCTCTTTGTGGGATTAAGTTCTATAATGCTTCTCTAGGTCACTTCCTTTAAAAATAAAATTTTAAAATTTTAATTTGGTTCTTCTTGTTGTTGCTGTTTCTAACAGAAGAGACTTCCAAGGACCATGTATATCACTAAGTTTTGAATCATGAATAAAATCCTCCATACCTAGATACCAAAGCACTTGCTGCAAAATCTGATTGACCTAAATTCTCTTGGACAAAAAGCAAAGACTAGTGAACATAGCAGGTCAGCAACAGAAATGGGAAATCCATACATTAGCTCTGACTTTTCCCAGTGAGTATCTGCAAGGTTTGTACTTTCTGTTCTGCAGGGAGGGAAGGCCCCTGAGGTTGATAGTAGAAGGGAAGATTCTGTGTCCCAGAAAGAGAGACAGAACTGCTTCAACCTCTGCTGGTTCTTTGGAAAGGACACAGAGGCTATCATGGGATTGGAAGACAGGCTGTTCATTCAAGGGTTAATGTTAATGCTGTCTGAATGTTATTGCTGGTGTTTCCAGCATTTTACTATTCTTCTCACTGGGGCTCAATTTACAATAATGTGTCTTATTTAGCACATGACTAAAAAAGTGTGAGTTTGCCTTTCTCCCAAGACTGTCAGGAGGTGAGAACTATGTTAGATCTATTGTTTGTAGGAAGATGTTTACTGAAATGGGTTCTTGGGTTTAGGATCAGATTGCAAGGATGTCCAACAGTTTTCTTGGACCATCATGCATTGTGCTAAATCAGGATTAAAGAAAATTATTTTCTGTTATTGCAGTGAAAATTGATGCAAAGAGGAATAACAATGCCTTTCACATTGCAGTCATGCATTCTAGAGAGCTTTTAGGGTTTTTCATGAAATTATTTCACAACAGAGGAGGAATTATGTGTCCTTTGTCCTTTCTATCTTACTGAAATCCATTTCCAAGAAGCTTTGTCTAGTATCAGATTCCTTTTGGAGTATTCTTTGAGATTATTCACCAACATCCTGGAAATCCAGGGAGCACATCATCTCTGTTCAATGGCTGACTTCACTATTGTGTCTCTTAACATATTTCACTCTTTCCAATCCTGTCAAGAAGTTAAAAATGCTTTGAATTGTCAAGAGATTGTTTTCAGCTTGTTACAGTCAATAAAGCCTTAACATACAGCAGTAGACTTCAGTGTTGTAGCAATCTTCCATGCCGGCTCAGCTGATCACTGAGGCTGCAGCAATCACAGGATTGCTGCAATCAGTCTCAAGCTGGGCTAGGATAGGTCTGACAGGGAGGCCAATAAACTTGAGCTGGCAGCCTAGAGGACCCAGCTTTGGAGCTGTCAGCAAAAAGAAGTGTCTGCATGTGTCCTGCTTTTCCTGGCTCTCTGTAGTATAATGAAAAAGCTTGTTGAGGTTTGCTCTGGAGTGCTGTGTCCCTATAAGCAGCACCTAAGGGTATATAATTTAACATACTGTGTTCTACAAAACATATGAATTTATATATTCAAATGAGTTCAACACTCAGTAAAAGTGTTCCTGACTTTGGGAAGCCATCTGTGAATGAACTGAAGAGATAGTGAGATAGTAGCTTGCAGGTTATGGCTTACAGCTTGTCCTGAGTACAGGAAAATATGTTTGGTGGCTCATGAAGGAGTTAATGGTGAGATTTCATTGTTAGTCATGACTGTTTTAATCTGTTCAAATTGTAGGAGCAAAAGTCTGAAAATAGAGATTTTGACAGCTCCCAGATGACCTCTCAGAAATACCATAGTAGATTTCTGGTTACTGAACTATGTAACTGAGTTACTGAGGGCCTACTGCATCTCCCTCTTTAATTAGATGACTGTGCATCCTCCAAAGGAAATTCTGTGGTTGGCATATTTTAATAAATATGTTATAATTTGCTTCTGATCTTAGCACTGGTTTACTTAACTGTCTTTCTTTAAATGAGTCTTCAGAAAATTGCAGTTACATTTATTGAACTTCATTTTCAGCAGCAAAACAAAGATTAAAGTTCTGCCATCTACTGGTTAAATGGGGTTCAGCAGAGGCTTGTTGTCACTCCTGTGAGAGGTTATTGGCTTGGGAGTTCAGATCCTCCTCTTAGTCCCAGGTAGAAACTCTCAAACATGTATTGTCAAGGAATACTACTGTTTTCTTGCAGAATAAAAGCATTTGTTCGACTGTGCCGCAGGAACTGAAGAAAAGGGACTTGAGGATGGGACCATGTACCCAAAATTAAAGAATAAATTGCCTGAGGTAAGTAAAACTCTTCACTGCCAACACTGCACCTTCAGCACCAGACTATGTAATGCTTTTGGAGAATTTCTTCCAAAGTAGATAATCTGTGATCAGCTTATAGTTGCTGTACAGAGCATGAGACAGAAAAACTGTTTGCACCATTGAAGTGGAAGGATTGTTCTAGTCCCTTTCAAGAGTAATGATATAACTTGCAGTAAATGCAGAAGTCTTTGCTGACCACCAGTGTCTTTCCTTGCATATTTGGAATGGTGTAGAGGACTAACCCAGACTAGATTCCTGTGAATGCTCATTTGAAAACAACCCATATTCAAAATGTTATTTAAACCTTTGGTGTATAGGCAATGTACAACACCCTTGCACACAGTAAGCCTGGACTTATGCTGTTCATAGTTTGTGTTGTAGTAGCACTAACACGCCCTGAGCTCAGGACTCTGGCAGAACACGTTACTCATCTGATAGATCAGGATGAAGTGGGGATTAAACTAATCCAGGAAGTTGGTAGAAGAAACAATCTCTGGAGCCCAGGCAATTTACCATCTATCATGTGGCTAGTCTAAGATAGCGGTTTTCACTTTGCCTCTGTACCTGTCTAAAGAACTTGCACACACAGTCCCTAACCCTAACCTAAGAGGCACCTGTTTCCTACTACATACTTGCTACATGCATATGGTGACTGGTAAATGTAACAACCTTGGACATTCACTGCAGCACTACCCTTTCATTCCCTCTACTGACTAGAAATTGCTTGTAGTTGCTCTGACATCTAAAACTTCATTAAAAACAAGGGGCACATTATAGAAAGCAATGGAAAACACTTTTTGAAAAGAGGTCCACATTTTATGCAGCCTATACATACATATTTTGCTCAAAGAGCATTAAAGATGGACAGAAGAGCAGTAGGAATTCCTTTGCTACACTCTAATGGAAGACTTTTTTTCTGTAACATTTTACTTATTGTTATGCCTAAACATGAGAGAATGTTCTTAACTACTTTTCAGTGAAAAATTGGATACTGCCTATTTTTCCCAAGATGTTAGTACTAGTATTTTGCTTCTTGATTCCTCAATTTTCCCCCAGCAAATTAACATGCTGAATACCAGCAATCACAATTTAAGAATACTCCACTTAGTTGCTTCCAAGGCTTCTTGAAGAGAGGAGATCAGATCTCCTATGACACGGTACAGTCAGGATAGATGCTTCCCTTACATATTTTCCTGCCTCTGAGGGCAGAGAGCAAATGCATCGTGATGGATATATCCTAACCGCTAGTACAAGTGAGAGCACAGAGCTAAATTACATCTCACAAAAGTTGTCCTTTTCACCTATTTGCAAGCAGTTCAATTCTTTGCACGCAAACATGGAAGAAGGGGATAACATAGCAAAGAAGACAGAGGTTGGTGGGCTTTTTACCTTGTTTCTGAGCACAACATCTAGATGCCATGAGAGTGGGAAATCCTCTACTACTCCTCTATGTGCAAATAGTACCTCTATAGTTAATCTCTCTCCAGTGAACAAACTGCCTCATTTACCAGAGACCTTAATGAAAAGCTGCAATTGTGCCAAGAGAAAGCTATCCAATGGGATCTCCTATGAGATGTCCTATGAAGTGTTACCAGGCCCTCAGTGCTCCATTTCCACCAGTGAAATCACATTCACCTTTTTTATTCCTAATGCACTTCAACACTCCAGTGCTTAGATTTCCATTGAGTCAGTGGTCTGTGGTGGGAATCTGTTGCAGCAGACCTCTCGTTAGGGGTAGAAATGAGCCAAGACACAGACTCTCATTTAACAAAGTGAAAAGGGTCCCAGTGTATTCTTCTTTAGAGCTTAGCCATCCTGACTCAGCAAGCTTCTACTGTTGGTTTCTCTGGCAGACTCTGACTGCTGGCTATTTCCTGCTGGAAAATGACTCCAAGTATTTCCTTGCTGCCTCTGACCACAGACTTTCACCTAGCTCAACTATGACTACAAGCCAGTCTCTAACTCCAACAGACCCAGACTGACCTCACAGCAGATCTTTTTCAGCAGCAACTCTCTTTCTTGTTTTGTTCTTTTTCTCTCTTGATTGTTCCTTATTCCTCAGGGCTCCTCTACCTGCTCAAGGTCTTCTTCCTCAAGGCTCTCCCTGACTGGCCAACCCACCCTTTTTATCACACTTATCTTTATTAGTCACAGCTGCAACCCATTAAGGGCAAGGCTGTTCTTCTTTGGTGACTAGAACAACTGGGACTTATCAGGGGCAAGGTCACCTATATTTCCCCCTTTTCTTTTAATTAAAAAAAACATGTTTAAATAGACATATTTACATATTCTTCTTAGGATTAACAATTATACAAATATTTAAAGAAAATACATATGTTTTACTAGCATATAAAACTGCTCTGTTTCTGGTTCTTGAGCTGGTTTACCTCTCCTTGGTCAACTTGGTGTCTCACAGCTCTCTGTGGGTCACCATATTGATGATTCTGTCTCTCAGAGCTCTGTTGCTGCTGGCTGCTTTAGCCACACCGCCCCACTGTGCCCTCGGGTTGGAGCAGTGAAAGAGCCAGGGCAGCCAGGGCCAGCAGGGCACTTGCCAGTGGGCCGGGCGTCTGTGCACCCAGCAGGAGCCAGGGGAACACGGCACTGCCCCAGGACCCTGCTGGACTGCAGCCGTACGTCTTTTTACAATCAAAACCCGGACTTCTGCAGCTCTTCTCCCAGCTGTGCTGTTTCTCGCAGCTCTTTTTTGGCCACTGTCTCTCTGCAACTCCAGGCCATGTTCCTTCCTATGACTCAAAAGCCATGTTCCTCCACAGCTCCTGGCTGTCTTATCCTGGGCAACTCTGGGGCTGCCTTATCTCTGCCTTCCTTATCATGTCTTCTCGCTATCACTTCAGGCCATCACCAGATGTACCAGGCGCTCTTCTTCAGGTATATGTCACAAGGAAAACATGCAGAAGCAAGAGAACTAATGTATTCAGGGGCTTATTGTTCTTCAGTCATAACCAGCAAAACAGTGCTGCATGCTGGTTTTGAAGTCTTTGGAGAAGTCAGATGCAAAAGTAGCAGAAGACCTTCTAGAAAACTTGGCTAAATTGTTTCATTTAACAGATCCAAATTCTCTTGAAAGAGTGGCTTTCATATCCAGAGCACTAAGATAGTCCAGTGGGGAATCAGGAATACTTGGACATCCAAAACTACACCAGTTACTAGCTATTACCCTGTGGATAGAGCAAAACTGTAGTGAATTTCAGTATCACTTGCACTCAACAGATGGTCAGAGCTGTGCAAACATGCTGGTGGAACACTCCTTGTCCCACAGATAACACAGTGAGGTGGACATGTTTGTAGCTCAGGCAATACTACAATTTCTCTGCTTAAAAAATAAGACCAGCACATCAGTTGTTTTTATGACATACACACAGAAACATCCTTCCATAAAGAAGGGCCCACCCTTTGTGCAACCACTGCTAAACTTAATCTGGTTTCTGTTGTTGGCAGTTCATGGAGGAAAACTAACAGTATGAACAGAATTGTGTGAACAGTGTCACACTTTGCTGATAAGAGACCCCCTGTATAATGAGTACCTAGATAGAATAGGACAGCTTTTCTTCAGAGTTCTGCCCAAGCAGACCTCATCCTGCAGGGGATTGCTAGGAAATCTTTTAAACAGTCTAATGGGAACTGAGAAGGTAATGACACAGAAGATGATCAGGAAGACAGCAGTCCTATTGAGCTTGACTGAATGTTGTTGTCATTGGCTGCTGTGTAAATCTGATGATTCAATGACTCCGAAGACACTTTTGGAATTTGAATCCTGTTTTGTGGCTCCTAAAAGAAGGGCTCTTCTGGTCTTTTAGAAATGATTGCTGGAATGTTTATACTGACAGTCTATATTATTTATGGGGGAAAAGAAAAAGAAAAAAAATAAGGATGCCAACAGAAAGTATCCAAACAAACCAATCAGAGCAGTTGCTGGGACTGATTAAACAGTCTTCAGTTTCTGATGCAGTATTTCCTTTTGCACAGTCTTTCAATAAAGCATAAACATGGGGCTTGTCCTTCACGGCCTACCCAATACCATCTCTGTTCTGAGAAAGCCTCCTTGCCTTCTGCCCTCTTCCAAGAAAGATCTTGAAAGGCAGGGAGAGCAATTGAATAATTGATTTGCAATGCTGGTGCCAAAAGTACTCTGAGACAAGCCGAGCAGCATAATTTGAGATGCACATCCAAGAGCTATTGATACAAGAACTTGCTTCCACTGCCACAAGTAACATACACACCCTTCAGACTGCGTGCTCCTCTTCCTCAAGGCTCCTCTACCTCCTCAAGGTTCTCTTTCTCAAAGTTCTCCCTGATCAGCCAACCTACCCCTTTTATAACACTTACCTTTATTAGTCACAGCTGCAACCCATTAAGGGCAAGGCTCTTTAATTAGTACAACTGTGACTTATCAGAGGTGAGGTCACTTATAAGCTCTTCTTCTACAGCTACAGGAATCTGCACGATTCATGGTTAGTCTGTCCTGTAACTAGCCTGTAGGTGACTCCCTGGATTTGGGATGAGCTTTCAACTTCTTTCCAGGTCCATCACAGCTTTGGTGCAGGAGGTGCTGGTGCCTGTTCCCATATTGGAATGCAGAGGTGCAGTGGTAGGCCCATTTTTAAGCTGGATGCTCATTTCTTTTGGCCCATGAGGAATTTAAAGACATCAGTTCTGCAATAATAAGTGTCACTGCCCCTTTTCCTTCCCTGGCTGATCCTCTGGAATGTCACACTGTTGCCCAAGCTATTGGCTGCCCTGCATACCTTGGAAATTTCTAACAATGACTGCCTGTTGGTCCTGTTCAGTTATGTCACAGAGAACACAAGCAAGTTTTTAATTGTTTTACTTGCAGCATGGGTTGGAAAACTCACATTCTTTCTGAAATCTTGAACTAAGTTATGCATCGTGAAGTTTCATTTGCATAACAAGGTGATGAAGCAAGTCAACAGTCCTGCTCGGAGAATGTGGGGAACTGCTTTAATACCAAACTTGGATCTAACAGTAAGGTTGCCCCTGCTCTGAGCTACAGAGTCCTCTCCTATTCCACATTATTCAATGAAATAAACACCTACAAAACCAGTGCTTGCAGCAGCCTACTCATGAATTATCTTTCCATTAATCAACTGTGGACTGCACTCAACAGAACCCCTTTTTAGTTACAAACTGTTACAGAACAGAAGAAGGAAATGTAGTGGTAACCAGGGATAGCAAATGGGGACTTGGCACGTAACAGACCTTTTTTTTTTTTTTTTTACAGATAGAAATACACTGCTGCCTCTCTTTCTGTTTTCCTTATTGTGGAACACAGCATTTCCAAGTCAGTGCTTTCCTGATCAGGGAGTGTTTACTTCTGTTCAGCTGTACTAGAGGAGAGCAGTGATCCACTGGTGAGGGGCAGCTGGCTTTAGCACAGCACTCCCATTACAGAGGACACCAAAGGTGCACAAGGTGCACAAAGGTGCTGAAGACTGTGCTGGAGCCAGCATGATAGCATGCCCCTTAGCACCAGCCCAGATGCTGCTCCAAGAGAACAAGGGGGGCCCTGCAGGTGTAAGGTTATATGGAGTGCCAGGTGCCTCTTCCCAGGGTGATACTGAGGAGGTTGAAGTCTGGCTGAGGCGCAGGGCTGCCTGGTGCAGAAGCTATGGAAAAAGGTAGCAGACCACATAGCACCAGGGAGGATGAGCAGGAAGGCAACAGGATCCCCCCAAGGAGGTGCCTGTGCAGAGGTGAGTGCTGGAGCCCTCTGCAGCAATGATAGGTGCAGGACTCTGGCTGAATGAATGAACAGCACTTTGCTTCAGGCATCACCACCAGTCAGCTCTGCTGTGCACACCCAGAGAACTGTGCCAGGCCATTGACTTCTCAGGAACCAAGGAGTCTGCACCACAACTTACCAGGGCCTAACAGAACCATCCTGAGCAGGACTAGCCAAAACTAAAACTGCTGTGGCTGTACTCCTGCACCAAGGCAGGTTAACTACAAATCAACCACATTACATTATAGACATCTGTAGCCCCACCCTTGAGGCCATTGTGTTCTCCTATACAGCAGTGGGCTGTAGTTGTTTAATTAAACTACTATTTAATTATCACTCAATTATTGTTTAATTATAATTTTATAATGATTTAATCATCAACAAACCCCTCTAACTCCACAGTGATGTCTTATTTTAAGAATTTATCTTCAATAGCTGCTTAAGAGGTGGGACAGCTACAAGGCAAGGCTGGACTCTGTACTAGATTTGGACTAGCAAGGTGGGAAAGTTGGGAGCTTGTGACTCCTGGCAACAGGAAAATGACTCCTTCTGCTCATGTAGGTATGAACTGAAGGCGTTCATGTGCAATACTCTGACAACAAATAAACAGAAACAAGCTTGGTTGGGAAAGACATCTGAGCCCCTCACAAGGACAGTGGAAGTCATGGTGGCTGGAGACTTTACTTTTGCTGACCTCTCTGTCTCAGAAGGTTTGCTGCTTGTCAGGGCCTTTGATCTGGGGTGCTTTTGCCAAGCCTGCAGACCATAACCTCCTGTCATCCAAGTGGGCACCAGTGACACAGCCAAAGGAGGATCTCATGCATGGACACATCACTCTGGAATCTAGCATACATGGTATTTCTTTACATTCTTGCTGGGAGTAGATCTCTCCTGTAGGCCAACAGGTACTGTCAGGCATAGAAATAAATAATGCTATATATTTACACATATACACATACATTAAAAAAAGGGTGTTTTATATACTGGGTTTCTGATACATTATTAGAGTGTAGAATCAGAAACTGCAATGTAGTTTTAACAACAAGATTTGGACAATTTCTTTTCAGAGTGTACAACTCTTACTAAACCTTAACAGCAACCTGTTATTCCATATGTGGGCGTTCTGCATATTTTGCATGTCAGAATGCATTAAGGTACTCTATTCGTAAGAATTGCTTTCATGCTCCCTAGGTCCAGAGACAAAACATGACTAAAGAAGTTAAACTGGCAATCCTTTACAATAAAAAAATAAATCAAACCCTAGCTGGTTTTTTGGTTGATTGGTTGGTGTATTTCTCCCAGAGAAGTGATTCATTAACTCTGAGCAAATCCTTTATGTACTCTGTCAGGAAGTTGTTTGTTCTAAAACTTAAGAGCTGGAAATAAGCTATTAAATATTAAAATCAGTGTATTTGAAGCACAAATAACTTGCCTGTCATATAATCATATTTGCTAGCTGTCTGGGCCTTAAATTTCAACCTTTTGACTTTGCTATGTTGTTACACAGTTTTCTTTACTGTGTGCTCTGATATGGTTTATTATTTACGAAGTCTCAGTTTTGCTGGCAGAACTAGGGAAACTCCTGAGATGGTAAGAAGTGTAAACGCTAAAATAAAGTATGAGTTCTACAGTTATGTCTGCTTCTGATAAATGTATCTACGTTTTCATTAAATACTTACTACCGCTGACTATAATGATTTTGGTGAAATAAAGATGGTTTTCTTCGTGGGATTTCCATAGGAGTTTTTTCGCCCACAACAGATGGATGAATTTGTACTGAAGGATTTTCTTCTAAATCTCTGTACCCATGTGAAAAGTGTGCATATATTTGATATATAAACATAAATACGTAATTTTGTTTAGATTATGCAGTCTAATGTGTTCCTTATTATAACCTTTATTTGAAAAGGTATAGTTAATCTGGCAATCAAATAAAAAGTTGAAAGACATACCATATCTTACTGCATAACTTGGAAGTGATCCAGACCTTTGCTGGCTTTCCATAGCAGGGCTTTTGCTTCTCTTATTCAGGGGCTGTTGGTGCTTTTAACTAACAAGTCAGCACTTGATTTATTTCTAGTGTGATTAGAACAGTTTTTTAAAAGACTTTTTTTCAGGAAGGAAGTAACTGTAGAGCTATTATGAAGAAAAAAAAAAACAACAAACCAAAACCAAACTAATTATGTGCTAGGTACTAATCATTTTTTTTCTCTCTTTTTTTTTTGGTAGTGTAGGTATAAGAAATTGAATTTCTCTTTTCTTTTCCATTTCAAGACAAAGCGTGCATAAACCTGATCTAATGCTTTTATTGTGTCTTCAGCTGTGAGATTTTGGGAAAAAAAGAAAGGTATCCTATTTAAATGAACATCAGGATTTACCTTTAATTCAGATATCACCAACTTGGAGAGGTGAAAAAACTGCAAATCTGAAACCTCTCTTGCTTAGGAACATGATACTTCATGAGCCACTTTCTTTCATGAGCTTAAAAGAAGCATTATCCCTCAGTTTCCAAATATTGATGTGCTGGTTTAAACCAATAAAACCTGTAGCTCTTCTTCCCTGCTGGTTGCCAACAGGAGGGCACATTCAAAGCTTTGGTTCTTAGAAGCCACAATTTATTTTAAACTTTCCTTTTCAACCTCCACATATGGTTTGTGTCATTCCTCTCTTCCAATTACTTGCAGTAATGAATGGAATTCAGAAAACAGAAGTCAACAATGCAGAAGACTTCAGTAATCTAGAAATGCTTTTGCTTATGGCTCTATGGGATAGGTACCACTGGATTTCACACTTCCACAATTCACCAACACATAAATAACACATTTTATAGAAACAGAAACTTAGCAAGCTTCTCTAGCATTTGGGAAGCTAATGACTCCCACTCCTATCATGTCAGTGGATGGATGAAATTGTTCATAGCTCTCTGAGAAACTAGGAAATGGGAAGGCCAGGACAGACCACCAAAAAACAGCACAGCTCCATCTGCTTTTCACCCACTACTTCCATATTTATACAGTCTTATAAAATCCTCTGGATCTCACCTGGACCTGACATGATTATTTATTTTCAGGTTTTTTGAAGCTTGCTTACAAACAAATTGCTTCATGAAAGAATTGAGTAACTGAATTTCATCATACTGAGTGTCAAGAGAGCTCTGGTATAATGAACTGTGTTCCTTAAAGGATAAAAACATGATGTGATATTGACACTGCACCAAACTTATTTATTCTTGTACATAAATTTGGGATGATGTACCAGAACTTTCGCTTCTCAGTTGTAGCAAAGGCTTTCTATCTGTCACAGTATGTTTTCTCCCTAGATATAAGACTACAAGAAGGTTACAAAAGGCTCAGAAGATCCAAGGTGCAAAGTTTGGTCCATTTACCAAAAACACCTCTACCAAGCCCAGGAACTTGTAAAAATGACAAGTTTTCTGCATTGCCTGCCCAGGAGTTGTATAACTTGAGTTTAATGAAGTTATAGAATCCAAAGTGCCACAAAATGTTTATCAGTATGTAAAAAGAAGTAAATTTTCTTTTCAGAGGCCTTACATTTTTTTTCCTAATCTTGTTTTACTAATCTTGTCAAAACAAAGACAATGATTGTTCAAATAATTTTATTTGTTTTTATCTTGAGGCATTTCTTTATTTAAAAAAAATATAAAAGTATACCTAAGAAATGGCAGTTTTATCCTGTTTGTTTCATCTTTCAGTTACCAGCCTGTCAAGCAACAACTCCTGCATGAGGAAAAAAACACTTCTATTAAGTTATCACATTTGTGAATGTGACAGGTCCAGTAATAATTCTTTACCTCACTTTTTTTCTACTGTCTAGGGCAGCAGGTGTGCTACACACATGAAATGGAAAGGGTGGCTAGCCTTCCACTGCTGCCATACTCCCTGGCTGCTGGCAGCAGATGTTTTGGCAGACTTAGCTGATGACAGCCCTTGGATGGTTTAGGTTGTTTTGACAGGTTATACAGATTGCTCAGAGATAAGATGAGAAATTGAAGACAAAAAGTTTAGTTCTTGCCCCTGTGTTACAGCTTATAAGTATTTATCTGGAGAGTCAGTTGTTAAAAAACAGCCAAAATTGCACACTTAATTTATATCTAAACTACAAAAACTACCATTCTCCAGTCTTCTATCAAAGAAACCTTGTAACTACCTGCCTGGATAAGTGATCCAGTAGTATATGTAGTTATTTGTTAATTGAATGCATATTCACCTTTTTATAAAAAGATTAATTGATTACTTCCTCAGGCTTTTGAAAGTCAAATTCTGATATGATTATAAGGTAGTTCCCCAGATTGTAGGAAAGACATGCTCACATGAGTTTCAGCTTTCCAAATCTTGGGCTTCTGACTCTTAAGAGGGGAAGAGGAAGAACTATTAGATCAATACAAAAGAAACACATTTAAAGAGGACAGGCTAGGTTGAAGAAAAAGGCAGGACGGGTCAATGGAACTTAACCTGCCCCTCTGCTTGACTGCCTTTAGGGTAAAGAGGTTTCTCCTCAAATCCAGCCTGAACATCAAGTTTGAAGTTGTGCCATTTGTCTCTTGTCCTTACAGTGTGCACTCCTGCAAAGAACCTTGGTCCTTCCTCATTAAAACCTCTGTGTCAGTAGTACTAGGGTGCTAGGAGATCTCCTGGTAACTGTCTGTTCTTCAGGCAGAGTCCTGCTCCCTCAGCCTTCTCTGCACAGGATAAGTGCACCAACCCCTAACCACCCTTGTGGTTCTCCACTGAACGTGCTCCAGCAGTTTGTCATGCTCTTCCTTTATGGAGGTCAAAACTGAATGCAATAGTCTAATATTGTAGTGCTGGGGAGACAGCAATAATCCCTCCTCTCAGCTGACTAGCTGTGCTCCTGGACAGCACAGGATACTGTTGATCCTGGTTGTTGCCAGAGTGCACAGCTGGCTCATTGACAACCAAGGCACCCAGGACCTTTTTTGCAGTTCCACCCTGCTGTCTGCTCATTTGGAGGTCAGAGAAGGTGTGTCCCCTGACAGACGATGGTAACAGTGATTGAGAGGAAAGCTGAGGTACTCAACAATTTCTTCCACCACAGTCTTCAGTGGTAACCCCTTTCCCACATCTCTTGAGTGGACAAACAGCAGGATGGGGACTGCGGGAGCAAAGTCTCTCCCACTCTAAGTAAAAATCAGGTTCATGGTCACCTGAAAAACTTAAAAGTCTACGGGAGCCAAGGAGATGCATCCTTGAGTCCTGAGGCAACCAGGTGATGTACTTGCCAAACCCCTCCCCATGACATTTGAAAACTTGGGGCTGTCAGGTGATATCCCAGGTGACTGGAAAAGGGAAAACATTGTACCCATCTTTAAAAAGGGTAGAAAGGAGGACCCCTGGAACAACTGACCTGTGAGCATCACCTCTGTGCCTGGGAAGATCATGGAACAGATCCTGCTGGAAGCTGTGCTAAGGCACATGGAGAACAGGGAGGTGATTTGGGACAGCCAGCATGGCTTTACCAAGGGCAAGTCCTGCCTGACCAGCCTGCAGACCTTCTGTGATGGAGTAACTCCACTTGTGGACAAGGGAAGGGCAGCAGATGTAATTTATCAGGACTTTGACATGGTTCCCCACAACATCCTTCCCTCTAAATTAGAGAGAGATGGATTTGCTGGGTGAACTGTTACAGGGATAGGAAACTGGCGGCATCCAGAGGGTATGAGTTCCCTCTCATACCTCAACAGCTCAGAGTTCCAATGGACATCAGTAACCAGTAACCAGTGGTGTCCCTCAGGGTCTGTATTGGGACCATTGGTATTTCATAGATTAAGTGCACCCTCATCAAATTTGCAGGTGATGCCAGGCCAAATGCTGAGGCTGACATTCCTGAAAGACAGGATGCCAACCAGAAGCACCTGTACAAGCTCGAGAAGTGTGCCCATGGAAATGTCATGAGGATCAACAAGGCCAAGTTCAAGGTGCTGCACCTGGGCCAGGACAACCCCCAGAATCAGCACAGGCTGGGCATGAACAGATGGAGAGCAGCCCTGTGAGAAGGACTTGGGGGTGCTGCTGGGTGAGAGGCTGGACATGACCCAGCCATGGGCACTCCCAGCCCAGAGAGCCAAACGTGTCCTGGGCTGCATCCAAAGCAGCGTGGGCAGCAGGGGAGGGAGGGGATTCTGCCCCTCTGCTCTGCTCTGGTGAGAGCCCACCTGGAACCCTGCATCCAGCCCTGGGGTCCCAGCACAGGGAGGTCATGGAACTGCTGGAGTGAATCCAGAGGAGGGACACCAAGATGATCAGAGGGATGGAGCATCTCTCCCACAAGGAAAGGCAGAGAGAATTGGGATTGTCCAGCCTGGAGAAGAGAAGGCACCTAAATGTAGACTTCCAGTACCAGAGAGGAGCTTACAAGAGAGCTATAGAGACTTTAGGAATAAATAAAGGTGTGTATTGGCAGAAGGAGGAAATGACTTCAAACTGAAAGAGAGTAAGTTTAGATTGGATATTGCAAAAAAACCTTATATTCTGTGAGGGTAATGAGGCACTGGAAAAAGTCACCCAGAGATGCTGGGGATGCCCCAGCCCTGGCAGTGTTCATGGTCAGGCTGAATGGGACTTTGAGCAAATTGGCCTAATGAAAGGTGTCCCTGCACACAGCAGAAGAGTTGGATGATCTTTAAGGTTCCTTCCAACCCAAACCAACCCTTTGATTTTATGGTGGGATTCATCTCTTATGTCTGTTGAGGTCCCTGTAGATGCCAGTGTAATGTCTGCTCCCTCAACTTGGTGTCATGTGTGAGCTTGACATCCCTTGACAATACTGCTCTCTGTCACCTTCTCATGATCTTGATAAACATGCTGAATGCCCAGGGCGCAGGAGAGACTGCTGTAACACTCCTCCCATTATGGGCCTCGAGGCAGAGTTCAAGTATGACCCATCAACCCCTACCTTCTTAGTTCAACCATCCAACCACTTTTTACCCATCTCGTTGTCCACCCATGTGGAACCATAACATTCCACTATGGATACAAGAATATTGTGGGAGACAAGTCATAAACCTTGCTGAAGTCAAGAACACACTAGTGTCACCTCCTACACAGATTTACACATTTGTCATGGAAAGCAATCAAGTAGATCGGGTATCATTGACCATTGTCAAATCCAATATTGGCTGTTCCTCTCTGTCTTTTTCCCCATGAGCCCAGAAATGTGTTCCAAGAGGCCTTGTACTATGATTTTTCAGAAGACTGAGGCAAGGCTGAGTTAGTGGAAGATAGGACCTATCCTTATGTGCTTTGGCTGATTCATTGCCTTCAGCAGACACACATCTTCAAACACAGGGGTTTCACACTGCTTCCCTCTTCCCTTTCCTCCTGTGTATCTGAGGCTTTGTACAGCCTCTATGGTATCTTAGATGTTTTCTAAATCATGTTTGTAGAAGCAATTAGAAGTATTTGAAAGCTTATGTATGCAACTACTCACTCTTTCTCCCACCATAAAAAGTTGTATTACGCTTACTTTGGTCTCTTAATTATTTATACTGTTTCTCCTTGAGAAGGTCAAATTCTTCTGATCATAACTACTTTCATATTCACAATACAGAAAGGAGACACACAGTAAGAGTAGCAGAAACTAGAAGATGTTAACAAATTTTAGAACTTCACTGTTGGTCTACAGTAATAAGGATTTATTGCAGAAGAGGTTTATTACACCAGCTTATTACACCCTTCACCAAAATACAGATAAATCAGAACCAGTAACAAAAATTTTAACTACCCTTTGTGGTCTCTCATTGCTTAATGGAGGTACCTGGATGCTGTTTTGAACAGCTGAGTGGAGATTCCCAACATAAAGCTGAGATCAAGACAAATTGAGATACACAAAATCCAAAGCGATAGCCTCCTTCCTTGTCCCACCTTACTCCATCCATAATAGATTACCCAACATAATAAATCACAGAAACAGAGGCATTCCAGAGACTAGCATCATAGAAACATCCAGGTGTGTAAACATTTTCCAAACTAGCAACAAGAAGGTTAACTGAACAAAGGACAAAAAAGCCCTGTGTTACGGAGGAGGGAGACTTGGTAGAACCCTTTATCTTTTCTCATGAAGTCAGAGATGTTGAGCGTAGACGGCAAAGCCTATAGCAAATAGTTTTCTTCTGCCAATGCATCATCACAAATCTTCCAGAGGCAGAGCTTTGTGCGCCCTAAAATGATATGACAAAAAGATAGCAAAACTTTCCAAATTAATGTTGTGGCAAAACACTGCCTGTCTTCCCTCTGAGTCCAGAGAAGGGCATGAAGATGGCAAAGAGGCTGGAGAACAAGTCTTCCAAGGAGCGGCTGAGGGAGCTGTGGCTGCTCAGCCGGAGAAAAGGAGGCTCAGGGGTGGCATTATCAATCTCTACAACTCCCTGAGAGGAGCGTGTGGCCAGGTGGGGATCGGCCTGTTCTCCGAGGCAGGTAGAGACAGCAGAGAGAACCTATTCTCTAGCTGCGCCAGGGGAGGTTCAGGATGGACGCTAGGCGGAGTTTCTCCACAGAACGCGCGGCCAGAGGCCGGGCCGAGCCGCCCCGGGAGCTGTCGGAGGACGGGCCGGGCCGGGCTGCCCAGCGAGGCTTTGGAAGACAGGCCGGGCTGCCCCGGGTGCAGTCGGAGGACGGGCTGGGCGCGGCGCTGAGGGCGCGGCCGGCAGGGGGCAGCGCGCACCGCCCGCCGGCGCTGCCGCGGCGCC